>OY987323.1:6645165-6881099 GCA_963920655.1 Geranium rotundifolium
AACACTCGCACCTAACTCCTGACCAATAAAAAGATTTTGGGTGCTCGACTCGATCAAAACCCAACAAGTGCGGAGATATCCCATAATCCAAACCCGATCCTAAAATTCGTAATAAAGAAATAAAAAATAACATAAAATGATTTTTAAATTAATTTTCATAATTTTGAAGAATTTATTTCATAACATAAAGAACGGAAAGGAAAATTTATTAAGTTATTAAAAATATAAATTATAATTGTATAAAAATATAATATATGGTGTAATTATGTTTTTAATAATTAAGGTATAGGTCACCGACACCCGCTTCCCGACTCGAAATTCAAATTTTTTTTGAGTTTCACCAGTTTTAGTTGGGGCGGGTACATCAAGTATACATCTGGTTCGAAATTTTCTACCAACCATATTCCCTTAGTGCCCTAACGGCTATACGCGAGATATGCTTCGGGGAATGATCCAAGGAACTTAGGCTTCAAAAAACACAGATTCCAAAAACATATTGTTTGACAAATATGTATGCAAGTTGACAGGAAACGAAGAAGAGAGACCAAGCCATTGATGCATGCTCAACGTGGGAAACATAAATTAGGTTGTCGGATTGACTTTGATACACCATACATGTGTGTTTCTTGGATCTTGCAGCAAATATATGCATTATCTATATGGCAATGAATTCTATATATATTGTGCTTGCTATCTAATGCAACAACACTGTTTATAGTTTTATATTATAAACACACTCACTCATCACTAACATGCCAATTAGCTGTATCTCTTGCCTTTGCAGCAATGCAATGCCTTGCTTCTCTCTCCCCCATAACTCCACATTTATTTTCTATGATTGACTGGATATATGTAGTAGTTAAACTTGAATCGATATAGAATAGCTAATCAGAGCTTGATTGATTGATATATGTAGTAGTCAAATTGGAGTTAGCGCAAAACGAGTTTGATTGAAGTAGGCAGTTAGTCAAACTTGAGTGGACGTAGAACGGTCGACTATAGTTTAATTAAAATAGATAGTAGTCAAACTTAAGTAAATGTAAAATAGCTTACTGAAGCTTGATTGAATAGGGTAGTAGTCAAGCTCGAATCGAGATAGACCGTCTGATCTGAGTTTGATTGAAATAAGAAATAGATAGGCGCCTTAACACACTTATAGATATATATAAGTGCACAAAGACACTTGTTGATATAGGTAGGTGATCAGAGAAACTTATATATATATATATATATGTCATGACACTTGTAGATAGATATCATTTTTCATATTTGAGTGTGTGGTCACTCGCACGGGTAGGAGAGACTAAGAGTAGGCGATGAATAAGAATTATGTGAAAAATTTATAATTTGGAAGTGATTGGATTGTCTCGCTCACTCATCATAACCACAAAATCGGCAAGTGGGAAAAACAAAAAAAATTGTTTAAAATCTAGTCAATGATCAACTAGAGCTCTGGTACTATGATAGAAATAAGGTATAGAGAATAATATTATTAATAATAATGTTGTATTCAATATTGTATAGGAAACCCTAATGTTATTCTTACACATACAGACACAGATTAAATTATCCAATTTCGCGTGACTTTAAAGTAAAAACAAAGTGTATATAACTGTTGGGGTGTATAATAATGTTGAACAATTACTATACCAAAACGTAACTAAGAGGAATAAAAATTAACCATACATGAACAAAGAATTTGCGTGTTTCGACAGTTTGTTTACGTTCATGACCACATTACTCTTTTATTATGCCCTCGCAACTCATGAATAATCTAGAGTTACAAATACATAATGTTTGTAGTGAAGTATAAGAAGAAATTAGGAAAAACCTAGGTTATTTTAATTTATCGTACAACATAATACCTCTCATAAACCTTTATATAATATAAATTTTCTTTTCTAATTCACTTTCGTAAGATGTTAGGAAAACTGTGAATTTCCTAAATTAAATCAGAAGTCTCTATAATTGGATCTTTCATCATTATTCTTTTTTCGAAACCTGTAAACAGAACCGAAGATAAAGTGTTTAAAAAAAACACGAAGCGACGAGTCGTCTCGTATTATGCTCATCCCAAATCTAAAACATACACTGAAATGGGATACGTGGCATTATCAAGACCATGTATCCCATTTAAATCAATGGTTTTGGTGATGCCACGTCATCATGTAACAGCAATTTGGTTTTCTCGATTAATTAACGGTTCTCATATTTTTGAACCAAGAACCGGACCGATGAAGCCTCAACAATCCATTTTAGCCCGGTTTGGTGATCTGAACCAACGGTTTGCAGCGGTTTCGGCCGGTTCGGATTATTTTCTGAACATCCCTTAATCCCGGTTACTCAACCTACGTGGAGGTACAAATAATAATTAAAAGAGGGATTAATTGGATGGTGAAGAAGCATCACTCACTGACATCACACGGCCATCAAAAACGGCGCAACATGTGTTGACCTCATGTGTCTCTGTCCCGTTGACTCTCCCATCATCAACTTGTGTTGCCTTTCCTTGACTTGCGAATCTTTGTCTGCTCATCTTATTAATTTATCCATCAATTCTAATCCCAATCTTAATCAATACACAAAATATGGAATTGGTCTTCTTCGTCCCCCAACATTTGCGCATTAAGATCACACTTTCCAAGCTCCAGATCCGACCGTTGCCCCTCACTATAAACTTTTTCATGTGACATAATATACAACGCACGTGCTATTCGGAGATGTTGTGTATTAAAATTTGGACTCGAATGCGCTATGATCAGTATCATTCGTTTGAATCATTAACGACCGTCATTTTGAGACTGATGCGGAGGTTTCTCAAGAAAATGGGCTTGCTAAATAAGGAGACTAGTTTTGGAAAGCAATGTGAATTCAAGAACATCCCAACTGACATGAATATACACAAACATGTGATGTGGTTAGTGAGAGCTTTGACTTTTGAATTGATCCATCTTAATAAAAACACATATGTAATGGATTCAGACACCTCATGTCTGATCACCAATGAAACAATATTGACTTGTGTAGAGAAAGAGGATGATGGGCTGTTTCAGTTTCATAATCTAAAACCTGCAAGAAGCTTCAACAATGGCTTCTCTTTAAAATATTGGGCAAATATGCATTTCCATAATGTACAATTCTGAGAGACAATAACAAGGTAAAAACCAACAACTCTGCAAACTGGAAATTTGCTTGCATCACACTGAATCTATGTTCCTTACTATAAAAATTGAAAGCCTGCCAACAATACTGTGGGACTTCCCCCTCACAACATGACTTAAAAACTGAAAACCAGACATAAAAGGCGAAAAGCCATCATCATAATAATAATAATCTCAGCAACTCATCTGTACAATTGACAGAAGCTGGTTCCTTGATCCTTAATCTAGCTACCGTCCTATGTTGTCGCTGCCTGAATCCGTCAGAATCGTCAGCCTCCTTGCCGTCTTCAGAAACTCACTGCAATGCAAAAAAGGTCTCAATGTTGTTGAGAATGCAAGTAACATATATTGATAAGGAAGTTGAACCCGACTTTACAAGGATTTTACCTGAAAGGCTCGTCTCCGGTGTTCTTGGTGGCGCCAGCTGCATTGCGGTAGAGCACGCTGCTCAGCATATCCGAGCTCTCTATGCCAAACATGTCGGCCAGCTTCCTGTGCAACTCTTCATACGACCCGAGAGGGGACAGGTCAAGCGTCCTTCCCACGTCATCCTCCGACTCCAAGAAAACCTTGCAATGCCCGACTTCCTCAGTCTTCCCGTGATCTTTGTACCAGGGGAAGACTTCGTCAGAAGCAGACCCGCCAGAGCGGTCTGAAAAATTCGTCGCCTTATCTGCATTGCCATCCGACGAGCTGTTCCCAATCGTGTCGTTGGAGCAGCTCTGAGAGATCTGCTCCTCGGTTAGAATGATTTTACCAAATAACACAAAGTGGGGCGTCGCCGCCTTGGTTTCCTTGTTTTTACTTTCCTTCACATGCTGAGTGGGAATGGGATTACCCATTGTGAGGAGGCAGGAGAGGTTATCGCTGTTGGCGGTGCCAATGCCAAGGAGCCTCGAGGCCATGGGTAAGAGGCCGGGTTGGAGGTTGTTGAGGTGGAGGTCTGATGGAGAGAGCCCATAGTGAGCATGCCTGGCTCCCTGTATGCCTGCAGAGACGTTGTCTGATATACAACACAATGGGCTGCCGACCCTGAGGGGGTTGCTCGAGAACGCTGGCATTGGAACTTGAAATTGTCCTGTCATGCCAAAATCCGAGTGCTGCGAGACTCGTAGCTTCTTTCTTTGTGGCGAGAACGGGGAGAAGTGGATGGTAGGCATGTTTGATACCAATTCCACCAGCCATGGACTTACACACTTCACATTCTGCAGCAAATCTGGCTCGTCCCACGCCACCTGAATTTCACGCACAAGAATCATTTAAAATCATTCAGGTTCTGATGTGAAACAGTTAAAACTGAAAAATCAACTAGTTCCTTAAGATTGTGAGTTTCTTAAGCTTATACTGCAATTTCAATATGAATTAACAATTACCCTATTGTTTTCACCTTTGGTGGATTAAGGATGTGTGGACAAATACTTGGGACAAATTTAATCTACAAAGCATGGTTGATGGAGATGTAAAATACCTGAAGAAGGCGCCATGGAGAAGTAGGCCAGCGGATGGGATCAGCAACCTGCACGGCTGAGATAGTTCCCATGAACCAGCTGATCCGGGATGAGTCCTCAGTCTCGAAAGGCATTTTGAACCTCATCCCCGAGCACCACTGCACTTGCATCGCAGCCCTCACAGCAGGAGCCTTCACAACAAACTCGGGAGTGCTTGACCTCGGATAGTAAACAACCTCAAACTGGTGCCCGCCCGCAGCAAGCGTTGCAGCTTCAACCACGGACTCGGCCGTCACTCTCCCCTTCAAATCCCCGCTACTAGAGTTCCTCCGCATCAATCTCTTCTCGTCGAAATGAGAGTATCCGCCATATGGAGAAATACCCAAATTCCCAGCGGCCGAGTTCCATCCGGACGTGTACTCGGGCCCGCCACCGACCCCCCTCTTGGCGCGCCTTATCCCGACACAGAGCTCCCCATTATCAGCCCTCAGGAACACGATCGAGTCCCCCGCGACGAGCTTCTTCTGGTTGACAAAATTGCTCCACCCCGTCGTCAAGAGATGGCGACGGGGGGTTCCCCTATAGATATGCCTGAACTTCCAAGTCTCCCCGTGCACGTCCTTGGCGAGGATGGTCTGCACGGGAGGCTCGGACGAATAGTCCAGCCGCGGGAAGATGGTCTCCGCGCAGTACCTCGGGACAGAGAACCCCCCGCCATTGTTCGCATCGGATTGAGTCAACGTCTTGGCAAACGAAGCGGGTTTCTCTGGATCATCAACCTCATCGTTCCCCACAAAACCGCCAGCATCATCCTCGAAATCACACTCGTGGTTTCTCAAGGGAATGAGCCTAATCTTGGCGTAGACCTCATCGGTCTCGGGATCAGCCAGAAACCTAATAGCTGAAACCCTACAGGGAATGAGTGGTGGAATTGGAGAATTCCCAAAATCCACATTCCTATTGGCATGCTCAGAATGGCCCTGAGGGAAATAAAACACCTTGGAGTTGAGAGATGGCATCTGAACCATCCCTCCGGCGCAGGCGTGCCATAGCTGAGAATCTAAGCAACTATCTGAGTTCCTTACTTGGTCTTTCCTAGAATCCATTACTGTGATCATCTTCTATCTTCCTGGAATTGCTGTTTCATTAAATTTACAAGCTTTTAGTAAATCAACAAATCAATCAAAAATACAACTGCGCACCATCTGTTTGGTTCCTGAGAAAATTTGGGGGAAATGAGAAAAAACTCAAATTGAGAGTGACAGGAACCTAAAAAAATAATCCGATCAGAAACCCAGAAAAGACAATACCCCAAAAACACAACCCAAGTTCGAAAAATGCAAACTTGAAGCCACAACTACAAATTATTTGCAGAACCCAAAACAGAGCCAAAAAACCCCATTCTATTAAGAACTACAGATACATCATATTCATACCCAGCTATAACTTCCTTAGGTTTCTCAGCAACCAAACAGACTAAACGGGAGTAAAAACAATAATCTTCTCACTCACCTCTTCAAAAATCGAAAATTTGAGAGCTCCGTAAAAAATGCCCAGAACCCAGAAAGCTTCAACCCTGACACTAGAAATTCTCCAGAGACGAGAAGGACCCAGAATCAAAATCTGGTAAAGTTGTGATTTTGATCAAACTGGAAGAGAATTAAGCGGGTATATATATAAATACAGAGAGAGATTTAGAGAAATGCTGTGTAGAAGAGAGAAGAGAAGAGAAGCAGATATGTGAATCCAAATAAGAGAGGAAGAGTTGGTAGTGACGGTGGAGATGTTTATGTTTTGGGAAGCAGAACTGAGACTTTCGTGTTCATTGCTCAAATTTTCTCTCTCACCTTTCTCTTCGATTCTCAGAAATTCTGATCCTCTCTCTCTCTTTCTTCTGCAACTCAATTCACTGATTTAAAATGGCTCTCTCGCTTCACTCCACTTTACCAATTACCCATTTTCAGGTGATTTTTACCCTCTCCATCTTCCTCCACGCGCCTTATTACACGCTCTCTCTTCACTTTTTGTTTGGACTCTTCTTTTCCTAATATTTATGTGTCCATGCAAAAAAATCAAATTAATAATTTGTGGACCAAACATTAATGTACCCGACAATATTTTTTTCTTTCCATTTATTTTAGATGAATGGACAAATTCATGTTTTATTTTATCAACTTGTAAATAATTGTTATGATGGTAAATAATTTCAATAAATGCTCTTTTTATTAATAATCATAATCAATTTAATAATACTATTATAATGTTGTAAAAATCACTTACTATCTTTGTTTTTTTAGCAAACCAATGGTTCATATGATATCACGAGCGAGAATGAGATTCACACTCGAAAGTCGAGCATCAGTTGTATATAATTTACAAGTAAACAATAAAAGACAACTTTAAGACACCTTACCTCTCTGAACACCTCCAGACAACCACACCAGACAAATCGACAACCGAAACTAAAACACACTAAACGAACTAAACATGTCGGTTACTCCGACATCCACTAAAAACATTAAAATAAAAACACGAGACTTACAACACAAACAAAACAAACGAACAAATATGAACAAAAACAAACCACCAATTCTACCTTCCTCGGGGGGACATCCTCTCATATGAATCCATTCGCCTCAGCGAGCACTACTCTTTAAGCATCTCCCACGGGGGGTATCCGATAATCATCCAAAACTTAAGTTTCTCGGCGTGTCCCGATTCATAGAAATCTCACAGCAACGGCTGGTCTTGGTATTACCTAAAGGAATATCCACTTGAGCCCGGCAAAACGGCGGCCAAACGACGCACACCGAGCAACTCCGAAAACACTTCAGATCTGGAGAGGGAAACAGGTCTGGGGTCGAAACCACCAAATCAAACCATTTCCGATCTACAAATCTCGCAACAAAACTGATGGACCAAAACGGGGTGCCTAGAAGATCGGTTTGAACCGAAAAGGACCGGAGGTGGCCACCCGCCCAAAACTTACAATCTTGTTCATTATTCATCAACTACTCACTATAATTTTCAATTGATCTGATTTATTTTTTGATTAATCCTTGACTAATTTCTATTAGTTCCTAAAAAATTCTCTTCGACTAACTAGCGTGTAGAAATTTTGACAACAATGATAAGTTGAACAACCTGTCATACTTATCATCAATTAATTATTTTGTTTGTTTTATATAACTCATAAACATAATTAATTCGATTTAGAATAAATTAAATTAAAAACTCATAAATGACCCCCAGACTAAATGAATTGCATCGGTATCATTATTTAATCAGATAAAAGCAGAATTTTAAAAACACTCATTAATATCAAAACATTAGTCCTATTTCACAAAATTAATTGAGTAATATTTTTTATTAGTTGATCATATAAAAAATATAATAATAATTCATACCTTAAATTGGTGGTTTATTTTATATAATAAATTATCCAACATTCAAGAGACAATATATTTATGTACTCTCTATTATTTAACATTGAATGAACACCATTTAAAAATATATTTTTCTTTTGAGAAGTGAGAACCACGCGACACGAGAGCGAATGGGTACGAAAGATGCATCCAAACATTCAAATACAAGAAAGAAGAATTTAAATAATATTATTTAAATACGAATTATAATTCTAATTCTAATTATATAAATGAATAAAAGAAGTTAAGTTTGGATCCACAAAGAAGCGCGATACGTGGAAAATATCGCGGGTTATTGATTTTGGAGGGTACAATACATCTCTGAAATCAAGGTAACCAGACTCAGCTAACCACAGTCAAGACTCATGCCTCAAGGGACCTAACCAGGGTTAGTTTAATTAAAACTCTTAATTAAAGTCACTTGTTTAATTAACCGAGTCAGTGGTCAACACAATGACTCTCTGTCACTGTGCTTCTTGCTTGGTCTCTATGTTTCTCTCTCTCCACTTGTAATTTTTGGTCTCCATAAAGGGTAAAATGGGAATTTAAACACCTATTATCATTGTAACATTCTTGGGATCTAAATTCAATTTTTTAAATAGAGTTTGATTTTACTGACAACATTTAATACTTTAACAAGTTAAAGAGAAGGTTTGAATTTTAGAAGATAGATTATCAAATTAAGTTACTTAAGATGTAAGATATCGTGTGATTTCAAAAGATTGTTTTTCGATTTGTTTTCAGTTCGAGTTATAACAAGTCTATAAATTTTGACTTGGGTTTGGTTCAAAATTGAAGAAGTTAAAATTTTTATATTATATTTTTAAGAAAGATAGATTGGTATTAATTATGTCGAAAAATAAAATGCAATAAAAATCAAGGGGTCATGTCACCAAGTAGTTATCGGTTAAGAAAACAAACATTTACATTTTGAAAAAAAATTTGCATTAAAATATGTTTAAGCTCGACTCAATTAGTTTTAGCTATGCATATTTATCAAAAGAATAAATTATCTTATAATATGTATATTTCAATAAAAATGAAATATTAGTCTCACGATTGTCAAACCCTAAAAAATAAAAAGTCGAGCTCACTTTGTTTAATAAATGAAATCAACATTGAGGTTGAGCTTAAATATAAATCATTTAACCTTAATTAAGTAAATATTTAACTCACACCGGTTAATTAAAAATGAAGTCGATCCATAGAAAGGTATGTAAAGTTAATTAATGAATTGGAGGTTACGAAGCATGCATGGACATGAAAACACGAGAGGGAGATTGAAGCAAGATTGAGAATTTGGATGAATTAGGTAAAGAACAAGATAATAAGGTGATTAAGTGAGTTTAATAGAAGAGCCAAAGACAATCGGCAATGCGACTACGACGTGGGTCTCTCTAATTTTGGGATAATTAATATTAATTAAGCTCATTTTCAAGGCAAGAGAGTGATAATAATATTGTTCCCCATCACCATATATACCTTTGGATTTTTGTGGAGTTTTTCTTATGCTTAATTAGTCATAGAACCAAAGTCTTGTGTCGTAGCTTAATTAATGTTGTTTAGTGGACTGACTTTTTGAGTTTCTTTTCGCATTGACTAAGATTTATATATATTTTGTACCACGTATTTTTATTCAACACTTTTTGGATATAAACTATTTCTCAACCTAAATTTTTTATCAGATATTAAGGTTTTATTATTTTTTAAAGAGGGTTGTCTTCATGAAAATTACATTTTGACTGTTCAGTATATATATATTAGGGTGTTTAAAACTAGCTACAACCGATACACATATTTGATAGAGAAAAATATACATAACTATTCTTCAATTATACGTTATTTTTACTTGATTACACTCAACTAAAATTTTGGTCATTCCCCGATATAAAAGTTTTATAAATTCTTATATGTTAAATCTTTGGATGAAAATGTTTAGTTTTAAATTAAAAACTCTAACATGTTTTTTAACTAAAAATCTAAATTTAAAATTTATTTTTAGATTTTTATTCGATAGAAATGTATAAAACTTGGGTGTAGATAATAAATAACTCAAATTCTAATTGGGTATTAATAAGTAAAAAAATAATGTATAGTTAGATATAATTATATGTATACTTTCTTATTTAATTAATATGATAACTAGATTTAGACTAAATTGGTTGTTAGGTATATGATTAGAGTACTTCTATTTTCTCTAATTTGTGAATCAAGTAGTAATATCCTTACTTTGGATTATATATATATATATATAAGTTATGATTGGATTAATAATGTTTTGTATGTAATTAATCGTTAAAGCATTACATGTAAATGCATACGAAAATTTCTTATTAAATTTGAATGTATTTAGAGGTATATGGTCTAATCAAACATTCGGTGAAAACAAAAAATTGTATAATTCCGACATTTATTGACGAACATGTACTTACAAAGAACATTGATTTGTAGAAGTCATTTTTCTTCAACTTACGATGTATCTCTATCTATGAATTTAATGCTTGAAAGGACACGACACCGATATATAATTGAGACTATTTTGTTCATGAACTCTAGTTTATTGATACAATGAATGATTGGTCCTTCGTGTAGGTACAGGTTGCATAATATTATGCATATAAATATAAAGTATGCACAAATATACATTTTTTAAAACAAAACGAGACGATCTCATTAAAATAAAGAAGTATATGTCAATATAATACGAAATAACGTGTCTGGTACATTAGCATTTGTAATCTTGAAATTAGAACTCGTGAAAACATTAGTAGCTAAATAATGTGCTACCTGAATACCTGATCTAGGAGTAAAAGAGAAAAATACTATTTTCATAATTACAACAATAAGACTTGCAATCTCTAACAATAGAACTAATAGGAGATAAGGGGATGGAGTGAGCCGTTAAGAGCGACCAAAGGGATTGAGAGTCAGTCTCAAATACCACTCTGGTCACTCCCAAAAGTGATGCGAAGACCATGCCCTCTCTGAGGATGAGCGCCTCCGCTACCAGAGGCTTAAATCTCCCAGACTGTTGAAAGTTGCGAGTTGCCCAAAGCCGACCATCGATGTCCCGACATACAAGCTCGCCTCCGATTCTACTTATGTTTAGGTCCACAACTGCGTATGAGTTAATTTTCACTCATCCCTCTTCTGGTATGGACCACATCTGGATGTTTTTTGGTCTGGGTAAAGAGGGGGTCATTGCATGTGACATTTGCCATTCCGATTTGGACAAATTCGTTGAGAAGGTAATCGAAGCCAAGTTTAAATTATAATTTTTCCAGACGATTTCATTTCGCTTCCTCCATATTGACCACCAAAGGTAAGCTAACTCCTCAGATCTACTCAAATTGTTGTTATTGTGGGAGCTGTCGAGATCTGAGGGATTAATTGGAGGCCCCTTCTGTTTCTGCTCCACATCGGCATGATCGAAGATAAGGAAGAGCATTAACATAAGATATGGAGGGATGATTCATTAGCCTGAGAATAGAAAGGACACTGAGTCGATGGCAGAATGACTTCTCTGGATATCAAAGTTTCACAAGAAGGTAGAGTTTCAGTGAGTAAACGCCAGAGGAATATCTTGACCTTTGGAGGTATGTTTAATCTCCACAAAAATTTCCATCTAGAAGATTGATGAGAATACTCCCACTGACCTGCTAGTTGCATTACGTGTCTGTAAGCAGATTTAACAGAGTAGAGCCCGAATTGATCGAATTTTTAGAACCATTCATCTCTCTCCGCAGTCATGCTTATGGGAATGGAGCATATGCAACTGACTTCATTATGTGGAAGAAATGAATGAAGCAGAGGTAAATCTCATTCTCTAGAATCAACTAGGAATAAATCTGCAACTTGATTAAAATGCATTCCTGAAACAGCTTGTGAAAGTGTAGTGGGATCCTCAGGGAGCCATGGCGTAGTTAGCGGGCAGAATAAGCTTGGGCCTATGGCTCCTCTGACCCCAGATATCGCCAGTCCTTGAGATGCTAGGATACTTCTCCATGTGTAACTTGGGTTTGATCTTAAGGTTGCATTAAGGATCGAACCATTAGGATAGTATCGGGCCTTCAAAACCCTTGCCACCAGGGAATCTGGCTTCGTAAGAAGCCTCCAAAATTGTTTTCCAAGGAGGGCTAAGTTGAAGAATCTGAGGTTTAGAAAACCTAACCCACCTGATTCCTTGTGTTAACACGGTGAATCTCATTTCTTCCAGTTTATGCCCCTGACTGAGAAAGACCATGTCCACCCAGAATCGCGCTAGTAATCTCTTTATTTCTTCTAGAACTTCGTCAAGAAGATAGAATACATTTATAGATGGGGAGGGATTGCATAACAGATTTGATTAGAACTTCCTGGCCCGCCTTTGAAAAAAATCTGTTAACCCATGAATTAGCCCGATTAGCTATTTTATCCATTAGAAGATCAAAAGCTCTTCTCCTATTATGTCCGATCATATTTGGTAGGCCCAAGTAGATTGTAGGATTATGGTCTTCCCTGAACTGAAGCGTCGTTAGTACCTTATTTCTGTCAGCCAAACTAGTGTTAGGACTGAACATTACTGTGGACTTTAGAGTATTCACTTTCTGTCCCGACGCCTTCTCGTAGAGAGATAGCATTTCTTTGATTATAGCTGCGTCTCCATGATTTGCACGACTAAAGATGTAGCAGTCATCGGCAAATAATAAGTGAGAAACTCTCGGGCTTAGCCTAGAGACTGAAACTCCTCTCAAGCGATTCTGAGTTTCAAGGTGATACATTAGTTTGGATAGGCCCTCAGCGCATATAATAAACAAATAAGGAGAGAGAAGGTCCCCTTGTCGAATTTCTCTAGATGGAGCCTCGATGCCAAAACGGCGACCACTGGTGGATACTTGAAAGCAGATCGAGGAAATGCATAAGTTGATTAGGGTTATCCAGTGTAAATCTGAACCCTAAACGACTTAGAATCTCTAACACAAAATTCCATTCAAGCCTCTTATAGGCTTTACTCATGTCTATTGAGCGTCATTAATCCAGTTCTTCCGTTGCTTTTCCTTTTCAAATAATGAATGGTCTCGAATGTTACGAGCATATTATCTGTAGTTAGGCGACCCTGAATAAAAGCGCTATGTGTTTCTGAAATCAACATCTGGAGCAAGGGTTTTAGCTTATTGGCCATTACTTTCGATATAATTTTGTATCGAACATTGCATAAGGCTATAGGGCGAAGGTCTGGCATGTTTGACGGCGCATTCTTTTTAGGAATTAGCACGATGTTGGTATCGTTGCAGCCCCCCTTAATTATTCCAGTATTAAAAAAGAATCTGACTTATGCTATAACATTTTTCTTTAGGATTTCCCAAAAATATTGATAGAACCCAGGTGTGAAACTATCCGGACCAGGCGATTTTGCTGGCTCCGTGCTAAAAACTACCTCTCTGACTTCCTTCTCTGAAATATCTGCCTACATGGCACTGTTATCTTTATCAGATACTAGAGGTTGGATAAGATTCAGAATTCTATCATCCTTCCCCTTTCAGATTTATAGATTAGATTGAAATAATCAGAAATGATATTCGGCAAACGTGTTTCTCAATCGTGCCAATTACCAGAGGAAACTTGAAATTTATCGATGAAATTAACTCTCCTCCGGTGAGACGCACGCGTGTGAAAGTACTTTGTGTTTCTGTCTCCCTATGTCAGTCATAATTGTTTCAACTTTTGTCTCCACAAGCTTTCCTTTTTTTTTTCCAGCGCCTGATTAAGTAACTCTTTTTTCTCTGCAAATAAAGTGATACTCTAGTTGTCTCGCTTGGGTAGGAGTCTGGATAGAACCTCTGAAAACTGGTGATCTCAAACACCAAATCTTTGGATTTCGCTTCCCCTCAGCTGTGAAGCAGTAGGCCTAAGTTTTTCAGTCGAGACTACCAGTCGATTTTTCCCAAGCCTGTTTAACAAACTCCCTACGTCCCTCGATTTCAGACCACCAATTCTCAAAACAGAATACTCTGTTGGGTCTTGGACGGGTTCGAACCCCCGGATCAAGCAAGAGACAAGCATGATCTGAGAGATCGAACCCTTGATGGAATAGTTTGGTTGGTGGGAATCAAGAACGCCACTGAGGAGTAACCAGAGCCCTATCTAGGCGAGCCTCAATGTGATTTGGAGTGCCTTTCCCCCTTTCCCAAGTAAACTCGTACCCTGTGAGTAGAACATCTTGGAGATTACAGAAATTTAGAGCTTCATTAAAGCCATTGAGCAGGTTGTCTGGGTATCTATCTCCCCCTCTGATATCAATCTGCGAACACATATTGTTAAGGTCTCCCACAACGCACCATGGTAAATTACTGGCTTCCTTTAATCCTTTCAACATGTTTAATGTACGATGGCGGTGACTTCTATTGGCTTCTCCATAGATCCCAGTTATTCTATACGAGGGCACTTCTCCCACCATAATGTTAGCATCTATGTGGCGCGATGAATAACTAAGGATATTAACATCATCCTTATTTAGCCAAAAAAGAGCGATTCCTCCACTCCTACCCACTGGTTCCATTGTCAGAGCACCGTCATAATTGATCATTCTACGAACTTGATCGATACAAGATTGAGCACATAGAGTCTCTGATAGGAACACAATATTAGGTTTCTTTCGGTTAATAAAACCGGTTATAAACTGAATAACCCGAGGGGAACCCAACCCTCGGCAGTTCCAAAACAGTACACTCATGGCTTTTGGCGAGCCCCAACCCGAGGGCTCGCCGCCACCGTGTCGTTTTCTTCTGTCGATTCATCACCTGTTATCACTGTTTAGTCTTATTCTTTTCTTTCTACCAGATTGGGCTCCCCTCTTCAGCACTACCTGTCTCGTTTGTATCTGAGCTTCCCTTGGCAGATTTCCCCTGATTTAAGTTGATCCGACTTTCAGTGCTATCTTCCTCCTCACTGATTCGAAACACCCTATCGAAATCTTCTTTTTCTTCATTACCAGGGTTGTTGTTTGGTTTAGAGTGTTCACCTCTGGAATTGCGAAGCCAAGGATCTCCTTTCTAAATCCTGTTGTTCCCTGGAACCGCTCGCAACCAGATTCGGTAAGGCCTAGCACTCACTTCCACCTCTTCACTGGGGCAAAATTTATCGGTGTGACCCATTATACCGCAATAGTAGCAAAATAGAGGTAAGCGCTCATTTAGAAAGTTAGCCCAACGTACTTCACCATTCTTGCCTGCAACTTTTATTCTCATGCGTAGAGGGCGAGTAAGAGGGATCTTAACTCCTACCCTCATATATCTCTTCCAAGCGCCTCTGAAGTTAGCAGGGTCTATCGTCATTACTTCACCTAGAGTTTTGTTGATTTTACGCACTGCATTTTCAGTTTTGAATATTGAAGGAAGGTCATGGATTTCCACCCAAAGAGGGATTGATTGGAACTTCACATCTGTAGGTGATTCATGAGTTTTCAACTTCTCCAGGAGAAGTGTTACTCTATTGTAGGTCCACGGTCCTCCCTTTACGACCTTTTCAACCTCCCCTTCTTTATGGAATTGAAAGATGTAGAGGTTTGGTTCCACCATTTGAATTGTTACACCATCTTTTGGTTTTCACAGGTACGCCATCTGCTACTTCATTGCTTCTGTTTCGATGTTCCTGTCCATCATGAATTTGCCAATGAGGACGTTTTCTGTGTTTGCTGGTACATCTCCTTCCTCTGGATCTCCCAACACCAATTCTTCTTGTTCTTCTTGTAAGTGAATTTATGTCCATCTGTGTTGCAGGTAATCCATGTCCGTGGTTTTCCAGCCGTACTCTGATGTCAATTTTGGTTGCATGCCGTCGTCCTCCACCGTCATGTTGTGAAATGTTGTGAAAAAACTGCTACTTTGTAACTGTTAGATTATATTATGTTTCCTATATTTAGTTTCCTATATTTATGTTTTCTTTCTCACATATATGAGGGTTTCCTATTCTATTCCTATTTCTTCTATAAATAGAGGTCTCTTGTAATTTACAACACACATCAATGATATATCCCTCATTATTTTATCATGGTATCAGAGGTATAATCGATCCTTAGTCAAATCTCTACGCATAATTTGCTTTGCCCACTCGTCGATGATTCGTGATTCTGACGGGTGGGCAAGGCAATTCAAATTCAATCTCTAGCCTCTCGCTTTTGTAAACAAATCAACTCGACAATCTCGAATCTCCTCTACCAAGTTCAAACACCGTCTCTACTCCTTTATTTTGTCTTTTCCTTTATTCTGTTATTTTCTTTCTTACACCAATCGGCTCTTCTTTTACTCTTTACCTTATTAATTTTCCTCGCACAATCTCGTTTCTTTGTCATCAATTGATCTTGATTTCACCACTTCGATCTCGTAACTCAATCAATCTCAATCTCTCAATCCCTACTCTTTCTCTACCTTCTTGCTCGAATCAACCCACACTTGATCAAGCATCAAGCATCTGACAATCATTGGGCAGCTGCTATCTCGCCATTAGGCATCTAGCAATCATTGGGCATTTGCTATCTCGCCATCAGCCATCAGGCATCTGACAATCATTTGGCAGCTGCTGTCTCGCCATCAGCCATCAGGCATCAGACAATCATTGGGCAGCTGCTATCTCGCCATCAGCCATCAGGCATCTGGCAATCATTAGGCATCTGCTATCTCGCAACCAGCCATCTGGCATCATCGAACAGTTGCTATCTCGCCATCTGCCATTAGACATCAAGTATCTGGCATTATGCATCATTCAGCACACACAGGCATCAGGTATCCGCCATCTGCCGTGAGCAGCGCGCATCCTCCATCCTTAATCCTCGCCACATCACTTCGACAACGTCCTCGACAGCCGCAACCCTCGCCACAACTCAATACTATCAAGCTTCAAACTCAATTCTTGTTTCACCGCATTGAGTTTGAGGGGGGCTGTTAGATTATATTATGTTTTCTATATTTAGTTTCCTATATTTATATTTCATTTCTCACATATATTAGGGTTTCCTATTCTATTCATATTTCCTCTATAAATAGAGGTTTCTTGTAATTCACAACACACATCAATGATATATCCCTCATTATTTCTATCAGTAACTGTTTCGATACTGGACACAAATCACATTATGCGAGACACTCTCTCTCTAAAAAAGCTTTGTTATAAAATAAAATTACATATATACATAGTACATGTTGCAAAACATATATTTATAACCAAATCACTTTCATAAAAATTATTCAAATTAAATATTGAAAAAAATTGACAAGTGATCACTACTCTATAAGTTATAACCTCATTTTAAAAAAAAACTAAACTAAAAAAACAACGGTGAGAAATGACTATAGTCGTATAAATATGGCTCATTCTGCAAAATTGCAAATAACTACTTGAATGAATGATTCTCTTTAACATAAATACTCTTAAATTTTGAAGAAGAAAACACATACGCAAATACTCGTATAAAATATAATTACAAATAAAAATATACTCTTATATTTGGACACATTTCTAACTAATCAAATTCTGATCAGACCAATTTTCAGCGAGAATCACATTCTATTCTGAGATGTTTCGATGAAGGGCTTCATAAAATATATTTATTTGTTATTCTATCTTATCATTCTCGGTCTAAAATCAATTGGAAGCGACACGAGGAGTTGTGGGTGGGCTTGGGAACGTATTAACTTAAATGGTTGAACATGGTAAAGATGGTTGGGGCTCAAGCTCGTGTCGATTGAGTGGAAGAGATATATTTTATCGAAAAAGTTCACTAGAGAAATTGCTTTAACATATTTTATGGCAGTCATACACCGAACCCAAACAAAGCGGGATGTGATTCTCATTAAAAATTAGCACGTCGATGTCGATTAGTTGGGAGACGTGTATATATAAAAAAAGCATAGTAATGCGTATTTGAAATTCTGAATTGAATTCATTTAAGTATTTAAAAAATTATAATTCACAATAATATTTATCTTTTTGTGCATTATTTTTTTAAAATAGGCAATTTACAAGGTTGTTATTTTGCGATTCATCCTATATATCACCTAAAATTAAAAACTCCAACAAATATGTGTAATTTGAATCTTATAGTGCGAACTTCCAAATAAACTAGTACCTAATTTCATTTCTCGCTTCTTATTCTACGTACAGAGTCTTGTATATTGTAAATATTTTCAGCCTAACTTTCACGTTATAAAAACGTAAGCATATCCATGACATGTAACAATGAACTCAACCACTCTATAATATACCATACCAAAAATGTGTTGGAAACAAGTGGGCTAAAAATGAGGTGTTGAAAATGATAAGTGAACTAATTAAGATGTGAAGGCAGTGAATGTTGGTGTTTCTCTTTTGCTGCCCACCAACTGTTATTAGATTGATGGCTAATTAATAGCTTGGCCTTTACAGCAGTGCCATGTAAGCCATGCAAACAAACATTAACCCTAACCTAAACCAAACTTGTTACTTCAAATTAGTTGTCTTGTTAGGTCCACACTAGTACTAGTAGTAATTGTCCTGTGGTTGTGTTTCTTAAATATTGCTTTCCCCAAAATCCCTTACAAAAAAGTGTGTAACTCTCCTCAATGCCATGTCTCTCGTTTAATTAGTATTTATACAGGAAAACATTCAAGCACTAACTAGATAGAGTGTCTAAACATCTGATGAACGGGTAGAATGTTTGGGCAAAATAATAGAATATTTAGACAAAAGTAGAATGTGTGACTTTCGGTGAAATATTAAAAATGAGACGTGTCGCGCGCTGGGACAACGCACGCGTAAATTCCACCCATCCAACGGTTCAAAATTGTTTCGGCACCCAATCCCGTTTGTATTGGATGCACCTCTAATGCATAAAGTGTAACTTTAAACCCTAAATATCAAACAAGAAACTTATATAAGAACAATTAATATAATATTATTTTTATCTAATACTTTTCATTATAGATCCACTCTTGCTTTTCTTAATGTATATCAAAATAATGTTCTTAGGGAGATTAAAAATATATATATATGAATATCACATGCAAAACTCAAATTTTGGCCGCATATACCGTAAATATAAACATTTTACTAGTTGAGAAAAAGTTTTGGTAAGTCCATCATCGACTTAATTAGGCATGCAAATATTCAGTTCTTAAAGTTTATTTTAATGCAAATTTCAACTCAATTTTTTAAAAATCTGGGCTTATTTGACTAATTATTTGATTCAATTTAATTTCAAATAGTCCCAAAATATCATCTCCATCTAATGAATGCATATAATTATCACAAATTTAACAAAAAAAGTTTAAATTATCGTTTAAATTACGAAAACGGCAGGCCAGCTTTTATGTGTATATTATTTTTGTTCTTAACACAAAAATAAAAAGGGACATACACATACATATGATTGACAATTACTAGACAAAAAAATTACAATAGGAAAAATAACCGAAGTTGAAAAAAAAACATTAATTAGCGGCCGTTTTGTTTGGTCGAAGAAACCGAGGTTGAGAGAAACAGACCGGTACGGGTCAACCGCTAACGCCGGAGCTCAGCCCAAAAACACCGGCCGCGGCTAAAGTCACAGACCCGTTACGCGTTGACGTGTGGGTGACGCAGTGTTGCTGCCACGTGTCGGGCGTGAGTTAGTGGGTTGACCCGTAGTGTCCGAATCTGTGTCGTTTCTTTTGATCGATCACATGAAATATATCTGACTCGGAGTCTTTGCTGTTCTTGTGTGACTGTCGCGCCCGTGAACTCTCTTTCCCTTTTTTTCCATTGACATTGATGTTATTTTTCAAAGAAGTTTTTTATTTATTTTATTTATAAAATTAACAACCAAAAATTGTTAGTTAATATGGAAATTACAATATAGTAGATTTTTTTAGGGTGAAATTGGATTTATTGATTAAATAGCAACTAACCCGGCATAAAGTTGACAGCTGAAGCTATAGATGTGAGACAGACCTTCCACCATAATTTCAGCTACTGTTAGTTAGAACAAATTTGGTCAATTCGTGAGCCATTTGATACCGAGCAAAAGAAATATGAACACATGTTTTGATAGTGAATAATACACGTCACACCCTTCGCTAATGATTCCTCCAAAGTTGTTTAGCTCCACCCGCCTAACATCATGTAGAGTCACGACTTCCATCTCATACGAATGGAGAAACCTCGTGCTCCCGATGCAGAATGCTTTAATCAAGCATCTATGATAATAGCAGAGACCAATCGACTCGAACTAGTTAGCATCAAACAGAGTCACGACCTCCACCTTATACGGATGGAGAAACCACGTGATCTTGCTGCAGACCGCCTTAAACTAGCTTCCTCGATCAACCCTGCAATCAATATGGGAATCTCAAATCTTTAAAAGTTCAAATCCTCTCAGCTCATTGGGCTTACCTGGGTCAACCCATCGACACCAGAGACCCCCGTTTCTAAGTTACGTATTAAAGCCTAAAAAAGCCAAGACTCCCTAGTTTGATATGCTTGCTGAATCTGCCCACCAACGTCAAAGAACTCCGGTTCCCTCCCAGTACCGATCTACCAACCAACCAAAACCGGACCTACCTCCGATAAGCCATGTCCTAATCTGTCTGCCCCGATCACCCTCATTCTCGTAACCAGCTGTTCACCGAAGCTTTTCTGCCCATCCACCGATGACCCCCTCCCAGAACATTCTCCCCTCACAAATAATATCAAAATAATACCCCCACAATTTGACCATCGCAAACTAACCGACCCCAAAATCAAATCCAACCCTAATCCGACTCACTAGATCCACATCGTTCCACCATCCCTCCGACCCTCCCACAAGTTTCGTCACCCACCACTGCACGACCCAGAACCTGCCGTAGATCTCCTCTCTCGCAGACACGCGAGACGTCGCCCAATTGGCGAAACACTAATTGCCTATTGTGGCGCAGAGTACATATCGCAAAGTTTCCTCCTCTATATTGCTTTGCTTTCACTACAATATAGTAGATAAACCTATAAATTTAAAATTATTTTGAGTTATTAAATTGATAAAATAAAATAAATGATTGATATTAAAATATGTTATTAATTAATAATATGTAGTTTTAATTAGTGTTCTAAAATTTTTCAATTTGTTCGAATAATCTCTGAGTAGTATTCAATCAACTCCCGATTAGTCTTTATATTTTTTTTTTTTGAAAAAAAACATTCAAAGTTTTATTACTCGCTCATCAAAACATCTTGTTGTAAAACAGAGTCTACTTTCGGGGGATAGAACCCTCCCCGAAATCCTAATCCGATCCATGCAGAACATATTTTGCAATCGAATGGGTCACTCTATTACAAGTACGTTTAATGCGAAAAACAGGAAACGGCCTAGGCGCCTCTTCCCGAAAAATAATGCAATCCAAACTTATTCCCCAAAAACAGCCCTCCTGAATCAAGCGTTGTGCAACGATGTTTGCAACCTGTACTTTTTATTAGTACTTATCGTTTTTTAGAACAATTATTTTTATAAATTCAAAATTACATCAATTTTCCGAAACCGTAGTTTAATCTTATACTTATATTACATTAATCCAACAATTAATATTAATTCCTAGTTTTCACTATCATAAAAGTATGAAATCTCCTCATTTATGATGAAATTTTATACTTCAACCATTTAAAACTCCTCAAAATGAGCCAAGGACAACCTATTTCCAATTGATTAAATGTTTATTTTTTGCTGTGCTTATTTTTTTCTTTTCATCCCAAAAAATATACTTCATTCATTTTTAGTATTATACTTTTGATATTTAATTTGAACATATCTCTATAACAAATATGATAAAATAGGGTTTTAAAAAAATGATAAAATAGGAATTATCACATGTATATATAATAATACATGGATGCGAGCTGTTAGGCTTTTAATGTTCCTAGGGATCTGGTTTTGTTAGTTCTCGTTGGTCGATGATGACCTTAATTAAATTGTTAATAATAATTATATATTATTTTTTGGAAGGTAGCTGAAGAAAAAATGATAAATGGGCCCAAGAAACAACATAACAATACAAAAGAGAGGGACTATTTGGGCCCAATAGTCATGAAATAACAAGGTAAATTACTATAGAGCCACCAGACAACAAAATAGAGACAATAGTGCCAAATTGAAAAGGACCTTGTTTTTTTATTTGGTAACAATAGACTCATGTCACTCTCACTCTCACTCTCTTTCATTATCATTTCACCTTCTCTTAATTATCTCCATTTTATTCATGCAAATGCAATGCTTATCCCTTGTAGGGTTCCAAAACCAACCATATTTGCTCACTACTTAATATCACATGTTTAAACCAACTTATGATGATGTTTATTTCTCATGTAAGGATATAAACATGCCCATGACTTCTTTTATTTTTAATAAGTTGTTAAAGTTTGATGTGTTTGAAATTTAGAGGTGATGAATGAAGTTTTAATTTCATGTAAATTATTAAATATATTCATCTTTTACGTTTTACGTTAAAATACTCGTCGAATGTACATTGAATTCTTTTAACATATAAAATTAATTTATATATCGATTTCTCAACCAGAAGATAATAAGGAAAATGACAAAAATGTGATGTATATTATGACATTCTTGCATTGTATATTTGGTTAATGAAAAAAATGTGTTCTAATTTTTTTTCCGTGCAAGATGCATGTTTTTTTAAAAGAAATTCCAATAGAATTAATTATATATATATATAAATTCGATTTTCATTAGAAATTGTTAGTAAGAAAAATTCGAAACGTCTTATATGAAAATATTGTAGGGGCAATTTTGTCGTCTTATAAAGTATAAAACTATAATAGGATTATTCTACTGTCAACTTCAACTTTTAGGTGAGTTATTAAAAGTAGTGTACATTGCAGACGGGAGTTTGGTCTTCGGGTATCTCGGCATGGTTCGTGCCATGATAAGTACAAGTGTTCTAGAATTTCTCGTTTGGCCTCATCATACGTTTACGGTGAATTTAGATGCTGATACCCACATACAGACTTCATTGTAAGTACCATGATCATGACTTGTAGTTGAGTTGATCGTGTAACACATAACATATCGTGATATTAACAAATTACACAACATCAATCTTATCGTATGAAGAATATAATACATGACAAAAACAAATCGTCGACATTTTCTAAAGACGGTATGGAGAGATATGCATGGTGATGGGTGTGGGTGAGAGTTGGGAGAAATGAAGGTGAGTGAAAGAGGCAGTGCTATAAAGCAACAAAGATTCCCATTAAAAGGTTAAGGACGAAGGGACCGTAACATTAAATATTTGGTCCCAACGTTGCATGCATGTTGATTAATTATTGCAATTAAGACACGTCCATCACCATGTCATGTCGGTACGCTCCCGGAGCCTGCTCCGGTCGCCGCTCATTCACTTCCTTCAATTTTCATTCTACCTTTTTTTTTATAATTAACAATTCCCACTACACTTTCTGGTTAACTAATTAAACCTTAATTAATCTCCATTAATGCCTTGCTCCCACTTCCATGTGATGTTCCTTTTCTAGCTGTTCCTTGCCTTGTTTGCAACTTGCAATTTAATCACTTACGTTTTTTCATATCGGTAGCATTGGGACGGGTTTAGTAACCCCGTCCCAAAATTAGGTTTCCTGGTTCAAACTCGTCCAATTTTTTGATATTTTACCTTCTAATCCGTGTCGACAGTTATGGGTAGTTTGAAAGTTTCTAGCCCTGTCTTGAAATCAAACTCGTTCTTCAAATTTTCTCTTATAATTAATATGTATTGCATCATCTGCTTATCACTCAATTAATATTATATACAAATCACAAGCTATTTATGTAATAAAAAATTAATTAACAAAACATCATTAAACTAAAAAATAAGTAAGTAAAATTTTATGATTAAGATATAATTATTTTGGTAATGTTTTCTTTTAAATATAAATTATAATATATAGTTTTTGAGCTTTTTTCCATACCAGGGTACAGTGGTGATTTTCTACAAATGATTTCCTGGGCCACATCATGGGCCTCTGCTAGTCCTGTCCAAGGCCCATATTGGATATATATTCAAATTAATGCAGTCATATTTAAGGGTCGAACTAGAATACAAACTAGGTAGTACCATACAAATGTTACAACAATTTTTAACCGTTCGATCTTGTAATTAATGGGTGAGATTATGCTGACTCATCAATGACACACTAATATAATTATGAATTAATTGAGAATTTATTTTGGTCATTTGACACCAATAAAAGGGCATAAATATATTTTTACACAATTAACTATTTTAATTATTATTTCTTGATTTCAATTTTTTTTAAAATGAAATCATTTGACAATTAATTATGGAATTACTTCATAATTTCGTTCATTAAATCGATTTCATTATGATAGTTCCAAATTATGAAATGATTTCATAATTTGGTCATTCATTAATTCGGTTTCATCATGGTAATTTCATCATTTAAATGAGTCCATCATGGTAGTTTCATGTTGTTTAAATCATCAAGTTTCATTGTGTCATTCGTCATGTGTTATCGTTCAAGTTCATCATGTGTCATTGACAAATTCAATTTTATTGTCAAATTTTATTATTTCACTCTCATGTTCATTGTTCAATTTGTTAAGTTTTATAATCTATTTCGTCGAATTCGTAAAGTTGTCAAGTTTCATATAGTCATTGTTAATTTCTCATCGATACAACGAGTTATAGTCACTTCACTCATGCTAGGTCCAATCACTCAGATAACAATCAAACATTACAATACTAGCTCAAAGAACAACAGTGCCAGTTAGGAAACAAAATTTGAGAGCACACATCAACACAAATACCTCTTTTTTTGTATTTTCTAATCCCACCACCACAAAAATCAATTAAATTAAATAAAATCAAGTTACTCAAATTTGAATATACAAATCATAAACAATTTAGGCTAGCTAGTTCAAAATTTACCATGTGAAACTGCAATTTCGTCGGAGAGTGCTTCACTCTCGCTGAAAAATACTCGTTATTCGCCGGAATACCGAGGTTCGAGAAGTAATAATTTGAACCGATCCCATTCCCGAGAAAATATACTGGATAGCTTTTCTGGCGTAGAAACCCGGTCAAGCCAGAGCTGAATAGCCCCCGATTGAAAAATACTTGCGGCGGAGCGTCGACGAGAGAAAACCTAGATTTTTCTCTGGGCGGAAGGATTGAGAGTCGCAGGTTGCAGTGGACAGACACAAGACCAAGCTCGAATCACCCCGTCGGGCTCTTGTTGCGCCGAGGCGAGAATGGGAGTTGGATCAAGGAAAATGTGGCTGAAATGATGAGGGACGACGAGGCAGCGAGGGCGACGACGAAGAGCTCATCTCGTCGAGATTACGGTTCGAAAATCGGACGACAGATCGAACCTCATCTTGGTGGCCGCATCCTATCTTCGATTCTCCGAATCACCGTAAATCGTCATCGCCGTGAATCGTCGCCACCGTGGATCGTCGACTCTGTATCCATTTGTGAAGGAGGCGATTTGGTTGGGAATGAGGTGATATAAGAACGAGGCGGACTAAATAGAGTAGGGTTTTTGAGGTTATATATATATATATATATATAGACAATAATACCCTTTTTATTTATTTTATTCAATAAATAATATTATTAATCTGAATCATCGATTGAAATTCATCTAATGAGTATTAGGTGTTCTAACAATTGTACTATAATAATAATTTGTATTCTAGTTCTTCCCTATCCTCAATTCTTAATTAATCATCATTCCACTAAACCTCAATTTGGGATACCTAATAAAAGTCCCACTAAAGGATATTTAAGGCCCATTGTTGGGATGTAGAATATTTATAAAGGCCCTAAAACACAATGAGGTGAGATATTTTTTTCTTCATAAACTTAATTCATGTATCTTCATAATTTATATGTTATGAACTGACTTAATAATTTTTTGCGAAAAAGATGCAGGCTTCAACCTCGAGGCATCTCAAATTAGGCTGCCACCCAAAAACTCAATCTTGAAAATATTAGGCTCAAATTTTATTGAAAATACAAGAAAAATTAACATAAACTATACTTAAAGAACTAATTAATTAAGGATAACCGCATCTAAATACACATAGTCAAACACGTTTTGTACATAAGTTAAATTTCTTTTCTTATCTTGCCAGCCCACTTAAATTCATATTTTTACACCGTTTTTAAACAAGTTGTCTCCTTCATCCCGGACCAGCTTATACGACAAGGAATTATTGAAAGAAAACGAACTTTTAAAAGCTCGAAAAATCATTGTTTTGGTATATCGATATACAAAAATATAAATTTTAAGCTAGTGTCAAGTAAAAAAATGTTACGTGACTTATGTTTAAACCGTGTTTATGCAATTATCCAAAGAACAACCAAACTCGGATTGAGATGTCTACTGCATCACCACAATGCTCTTAACATCAAAACTAGCTTAATCAATTAGTCACTTTATTTCTCAATAATAAATATGTGAAACTCTGAAATTGGTATTCTGAATCATCCTCTCTTTTCTTCCGAAAAATATGTGTATTAAAATTAAGATTTAAAATTATATATCCTTAATTTAAAATTGTGAAACTATAAAGTCTATGTCCACAATGATCTGAAATCACTTTCATGGTAGCATAGTGTTCATAATCAAGCTCATAACTTAGAAAATGTCTTTCTGAAAAATATGGTTAATAATATAAATACGATAAACCACATGATAAACGTAAGGATTATATTTAAAGTAATGAAAGCAACAAAGAATGATTAGTCGCAACAAACTTTGCTTACCAAAATAACAAGTACTCTCCATTGGGTTGGTGGTGGCTTTGCCCACAACATTATTATTCCTTGCTCTTCTCTGTGTTTTCAATCATTTTTGGTAGATTCATGAGTGGATCGACCATGACATTTTATCAAATATTTCATATTTCTCCAATCTAACACATCAAACAAATCCTTGAAAAGTTGGTAAGTATCGGATTTCTTACTTAGAACTATGTTTAAAGAAAGTCTTTTAAAGATGAAAGCAGATAGTATAAGTTTAAGGAGAAATGACAAAAAATGTTTCATAATACCAATTATTATGACATTGGAAGTGTTATCCAGATTGCTCACAACGACATGTTCCATGAACGTACCAATCATATGGAGGGAGAATGATTGTCACTTCGTACGACACCCCTGATCATTAGACTCCTAATATTTTCACCAAGACACTACTTACAGGACGTTTCAGTTTGTTAGTTCGCAAACTCAACCTTTGTTTCCTACCACCATCTTGATTTTCAGGGCGTGTTCGGATAAGTCCAATAGGCTTTAAGGTTTTCTCCAACAAACTCTAACCGAAATTGTGTATCCTTTTATATATATTGTATGTGTAATTGCTTAATCATCGAATAAAAACATTTGTGGACAAATGTTTGTCCACAAATCCTAATGATACCTTATGAACTTTCAAACAAGAAAACAAATAGTATACATTTAAGGGAAAGTGACAAAATGTGTTTTATGTTATGTTACTTTTGCAAGAGACTGTTGTGTTTGTCGTTAATTGTAAAATATGGTGTAATTTTTTTTGGTTGCATGTTAGATTATATTAGATTTCTCATATTTAGTTTCCTATATTTATGTTTCATTTCTCACATATATTAGAGTTTTCTATTCTATTCCTATTGCCTCTATAAATAGAGGTCTTTTATAATTCACAACACACACATCAATAATATATTTCTCATTATTTCTATCATTGCAAAATGCATATATTTTGAAAAACGATGAAATTTCACTCACTATATATTACAATCAAGATTTTTATAATGATTTTAACTCAAAAATCAAAATGCGAAGTTTATAATAACATAATTCTGGCATTCCAAACGCCAAAATTACCAGAATAACCAGTCCCACAATTTCTTCCAAAACTCCTATTCTTTGGATTTTTTCTACCCTTATTAGTTATTACCCTAGCATATTTTTCCCAAATTGAAAGATTTTGAGTTTTATAGTTTATTAACTTCTTTGGAAGATATATTTGGTTTGTTACTTAATTATACAATATATAATAGTCCATAAAAATTAAAGTATTTCGTATTTTGTAAGTCATTGACCTAGTTTTAGGAACCTCCTTTTGTACATAAAGACCTTGATATGATAATTTCTTGAGCTATCATCTCTTACCCATCATGATAATGCAACATCACCTAAAATTAATGATAATCTAGGGAAGAGGATTTTGAGGAGGAGTAACCAACAAGCATATATAGTTTTGAGTTTCAAAAACAACCAACGGTCACAAGTTTGAATTATCAAAAAGAATACAATACTTTGATCTAAAAATGACATAAATGAAAGATTATAGTTGTACTTGTAAGAAAACAAAGTCAATGGCTAATGTGACATTGTTCCTAACAAAAGTGGCAAATTAAGCAACACTGAAATCATTATTAATGATGAATATGAAACTTTACTTGCAACAACTGCAAAATTGATAAAGCAAAACCCAAAGAAGCATCAAAACTTGAACAAGTTCTCAAATTTCATTGCTCATTTTTCTACCAACAACTTCAACTGCAAAAAGAATTCTCACTGGAAAAAAGGAACAAATAAGAAACAAAAGGGAAATGAATGTGAAAGGGAAGTAGACACAGCACAGACCCAAAACAAGACCTAATTCGACTCGAAGGAGCTATTTCGTCGTCGCTAAGTTAACCTAAACTCTTCTTCTTCTCGACTCTCCTTCTTCTTCTATCTTTTAAACCCTCCATTTCTGTCCTTACAATCCTTCCCCTAGCTAAATTATGGTTACCTAATGCTCATATCCTCCATTTCCGTCCCTGTACAAGAAATCAATGAAATAACTATAGCGACACCATAATCGACTGTCATGGAAGAGTTGAGCTTCCTTTCAACTCCCGGGTTTGTGAACCTCAGATACATTCGCGCTGGAGCTGCTGAATGCTGCTATTGGGAATCAGCTCCATCTCGGGCGGGGGGGTCTCGGGGATTGCATTTCCAGCTGAATCCACCTTCTCCCCAAACTTGTTCCTCATCTCAAGGACCTTCTTGTGGGAGTTCGAGTGAATGGATGGAACGAACGTTGGACTCGCTGCAGGGCGATACTCGGGGTAAAGCCTCCCCGACTTGTGGCGCACGCCACAGGCGTTGCAGAGGGTTTTTGGCCCCATTGGCCCCGCCCTCCACTGTGGCGTCTTAGTTATCTCACAATGCAGGCACTTCCTCACCGCCACCTGAGGCTGCGCATTCTGATTGCTCTCCGCAGAAGCGGGAGCGATCGGGGCTGACATCTTCAGCTTCTTCGCCTTCTTCTTGGGTTCTGAATTAGTGGCAGGCTTTGGAGTCTTGACCACCAAAGGGCGAGACTCGGCAAAATTCTCGGAATCAGAACTAACGCGAGGGGCAGTAACAAGCGGCTGGGGAGCCTCGGCGACTGAGGAAGTCGGGGAAATGAGCTGAATAGCGGGGCGAGGGTTGAAGGTGGGCGGGCGAGGGCGCTTGCTGCGGGCACGCCCACAGCGTAAAGGGGCCGCACCCTTGTCCCCTCCCGAGCACGAGCTGCTACTCTCGAGGACAGAAACAGGGCTCGATGTCTGGAACTGCTGGAGGGAAGAAGAAGAAGAAGAATCCTTGTTCATGGAAGAGGAATGGTCCTTGTTGTTGATGGTCAAGCTTCCTCCAGAGAATGAATCCTCAACAAAATTGGAAAGCCATTCCAGCTGAACAATGTCTTCATACTGGGAAAAAACAAATACAGAACAGAAACACATCATCAGAGCTGGAAATAAATATTCATATGCACACTGTTCTTCAAAACAAACCCAACTCCTGAAATGATCATTGATTACCATTTTTCTTGTCATAACTGTGCAAAAGTGGAAATCAAAGGAAATGCAGAAATTCACACATCTCACAATCAATGACTTACAATGAAAAGGAACTGGCTTCCACTTGACCAGACCAATCAAAAACAGAACCAAAATTTCAACTTAAAACTACCCTTTCAATTCTGACATGAAAATAAATAAAGAAACATATACAACTTCTGAAATAAATATTCACATGCACATTGTTCTTTAAAACAAACCAACTCCTGAAATGATCATTGATTACCATTTTATTTTCACAACTGTACAAAAGGGGAAGAGCCAATCAATGGAAATGCTGCAGGAATTCACATATCTCACAATCAATGACATATAAGGAAAAGAAATCTGATTTCACAAACCATTTGCTTCCAAAATTTCCACTTAAAACTACCCTTTAAATTCTGACATGAAAACAAACAAAAGAAACACATACAGATTCTAGGATATTAAACAAATTTAATCACGGTAAAAAATGCAGAGACATGATTGCTGACTGACACAAACCCATTAGCCAGGCTGACACATTCAGGACAAAAATATACATTGATTTGAAAACAGAAACTTCAACATGACCTCATTATAACACAACCCATGTGCCTTGATCCACTATATAATTTTTTTTAAACACAATCCATGTGCTAGGAAATAAAAATGGGAAAAATTGTCCCTTTCTCGATTTAACTTTTTTTAATTACATTTTTCTTATAATTTTCAACTAATAGGTAATTTTGTCATTTAAATAAAAGTATACATCTTGCAATAACATTGAATTGAAAGGAGATGCACATTTTTGTTATTAACAAACAATTTTTGTTATTAACAAACAAATTGACCCTTTATCAGGAACATGTCATATAGTAGTAGAGCACATTTTTGCAATTTTCTATACAAATTACTATGTAACAGTGAGTTAAAAAAAGCACTGACCGGAACAGAGAGCTCGGCGGAGAGGTCCGAGGCGGTCTGGGCGGGGAAGCCATAGTCGGAGGTCGGGAGGTTCTCGGGCTCCGACCACATGCTCGGGAACGACTCGCAATTGGCGGCAGCCGCCGGCAGGAACGTGGCGGCGGCGCCGACGTCGTCGGTGGGGAAGTCGAGGAGGTCGTCAATGTGGTCGAAGAAGCTCCCGCAGTCAACCTCGTCAATGAAGTTCGGTCCGATCATTTTCGGTGATTTTCCCGAGAAAATTCTGAAAAAAGCAAAGGGAAAGGAAAGTGTGAGAAAATTTGAAGCCAAACAGAAAAGAGAAAGGGACAGGTCATCGTCCTAGTGGACAACTGTGGGACCCACACGGTAAATAATTTCAGTCGTTGCCTTGCCAGCGTGGCAACGTGCCAATCATCAACCCGGTTCGCGCATCGAGCCCCGCCCAATCAAATCATTACTTTTAATTTACTTATTATTTATCATAATTCTCAAAAACAAAAAAAAACGGTGAAAAATCGTAAAACTGCGCACGCGGCGCACGTTAGAGAGGAGCCATGAGGTTTTCTCGAGAAAAAGCACAGTACAGTGTTATCGATGAAAATTAAGGAGTTGAAGAAGACGAATTGTGAAACGGACATTGAAATGATTCAAATTTTGGACCGTAAAGTAAATGAACACGAAAGCTCTGCTAAAGAAGAAACAAAATTGTCCAGTAATTAAATACGGAAATGAAAGCCAGAATTCAGCTAAATATTCTAAAACCCATTCCTAATAGTGTTTTTTTTTTCCGTTTGTTTCCCGAGAAAATTCAGAGACCCAAATAGAGAAACCAGGCCGCCAATTTCGTTTCGGCTCAAAACAGAAAACGCAGGACACGGTAATTGCATTTCCGTTTCTCGGCAACCAAACACCACATGTTGTCACCGACACTCAGAATTCGAATTCAGCAAAGCAGTATAAGGAAAGTAGCGACTGACCTGTGAAGTGTTGACGATGAACAGAAAGAGAATCGCAGAGAGAGAGAGAGAGAGTGAATTGAGAGTGGTGATGAAGAAGAAGGATTGAGAGAGGAGAGAGGGACTAAAAAGGAGAGTATGGTAGGTGAGAATCCTCCTTCATTGCTAGCTGTAATTTACCGTCACACCCTTCTCTCTGTCTTCATGTGCAAGTCTCTCTCTCTGGGTCCCACAAACCCCTCTCTGTAAATTTTCCTTCACTTTCTCACCATCCAAACACCCTTTTATCCTCTCGATTTTCGATCTCTGGAGTGAATTACAAAACTGGTTCGTTCGTGTATACATATACACGCTCATCAGTTTTTACTTTTACCGCGGTGGTTCGTTATAACCGCTGTGGTTTCTGACACCAGCCACTGTTTTTTACTTTTACCGGCTCTTATCGTTATTTACTACTCGCCTCTGGAGCCACGTGAGCCTCACCGACGCTTTTTTTTCCTTTCAAAGTGAAGTATCTGTTTGAGCGCGTGCATTTGATTATTATATTCTTTTTCCTATTCGGGATCGTTACCGGGTTCCGGATTGACGAAATTGCCCTCTCGCTTTGCGTGGAACTACGACTTTGTCCGTTTCCTTCCCAACCCGACGCGGTGGCAGCTGTGTTTTCGTAAGTTACTCCACTAATCAGATTTTTTGTTTTCTATAGAGGCGAGGGTAGTATGGTCTTTTCATTTGTTTGTTACGGTTACCAACGGACATTAAATTATTTTGACTTCGGGGTAGATTGTTGAAATTACAATTGTATGTCGTAATAATATTTCACTTTCGCCTGAATATGTTATTGTTCGGACGCTTGGACGGTTCGTATAGGAGTGTGCCTCTGATAATATTATTGAGATATTACATTGCATATTTGTTTTTCGTGTGTCTGAAATACGACAAATAAAGTCAAAATATCGTTTTGAAATGCAGATTATTTTGAAAATGAGCGCACTATAGTTTAAAACTTGATGGGAGAGCATTTACACAAGTATACAAAGACTTTTTGAATAGCTCATACGAAGGAGAGGCAATAAATTATATATATGATACAATGTTCGTGGCAAGCATTGCATATTCATATTGTGTGGAATTTGACTTTCATCACTACTAGAAACGAAGCACTAAAAGCTGACTACTTAAGTTGACATTCAAACAAGGTATTTCAAAATTTAAGTCAGTGAATATATACCACTCACAAAGAGAACACAATTTCGTAATAATCTATAAAAAGAAATTCATTATTATTAATTTTTTGTTAAATACATTATTCCAGTTAGCTTCATATCAAGTACAAAAATTATTAAATTGATTCAAATTGTTTGCGTTATAAATCGAACTGATGTTCTTATGGTGCAATTTCGGTTTATACAAATAAAATTAGTAAAATTCGAACCGAATTGAAAATTGATCAGTTCGAATGCATAATTTGTCGAGTTATCGACGTTTATCAATTGAGTTTAAAAGTATTTGTTCAACAAAAAATAAGTAAAAATATAGCACGATATGTGAGAAATTCGCGAAAACTGATTTAAAAGAAACCAACCAAAAAAAACAATTGAAAACGACCGGTTTAGTATTAAATCGAATCAAATTTCAACAATTTGATTTCAATTTTAATTTTTTTAAAACTAACTGATTTGTTAAGTTGGTTATGTACCAGTTCAATATAAGAAATTATCACTTATAATTTTATTTATACGTTATTATATTTTAATTGAAAAGAGTTATATTTTTAACCTATAAAGACGACAGGGGCCATAATTTCATCGCTAAATATAAGTTCTCGACTTGTATTGAATCTCTATTTTTACGTAGCATTTTAGTCGTGTTCTCAAAAACGTTTTTCTTAATCTCGTCTTGATTAAGTATATTTAACATTCTCACCCCTCAATTTTATGTCTAATCAATTTAAGCCAAATACATCATGGCAGGAGATAAATTTTGTTTACAACACATGTAAATTTACTTGTTTATGTATCTTTTGTTTCTTGTCCTTTTTGACCCAAAACAGTACTATCCGACGTAGGATTTTACGCGGTAAAAGTTACACAACATCTTTACGGCGGGCCCACATCGTACACTGTATTCAATACGGACCCACCACGTCAACAACAAGGGCCCACGAACCTCTCGGAGGGTAAAAGCGACATTTCAGCACCACGGGCTCCATGTGAAAGAGCCGGTGGTTCGGTTCCTTTACTTGACCTTCCCGGCATTAATGTGAATTTACGGTTCTGCCCTTGCAGTGCTCAGCAAGTGTTGTTCCGAGCTCACGAGGCTTCACTGCCAAATAAAGGTCCCAATGAAATTGGAGTGAACGAGAAGTGTTTTTTATTTTTTGGGAAGACAAAAGTGAGTTTCGCAATCACAACCGAAGCATGTTTTGTTTGGGCCTACAGGTTTCAATCATAAGCCTCTCATTTTCACCATAATAACTTCACCTCTACTCCTTATATAGTATCATCACTCCCTTCAAATATACTCACATATTTTTATACTATATTCGATTAAATCTATATAATAATTGGAACAAATCCACTTTTTTATTGTAATTTTTGAAATTACTATATCATCCTTAACTACCCATATACTCTTCCTCGCCCGATACAACATCTGGGTCTTGTACTTCTGACCACGTAATTGGACCATCAGACCGGACTCGGTTGGTTTTTTATTACGGCTTCACTTTCAAATAAAAGACAATGTACGAAATATATACATTATGTACTATAATGTGTGTGTAAGTATAAGTTGTGTTGATGTGAAGAATAGCATATTGTCGGTTCCAACTATTTGGTTGCTTTTGAAATTTCCATGAATGCAGGAAAATGATTTTCAAGTGTCGGTAAGAAAAATGAGGGACATATGGGAAGGAGCTTGAAAATGGAGCACATGGGTTGTGCCCTGATTAGAGCAAACAATATATTTGGATGGTACAAATATAAGATTGGTTGGGTTAATAATGCATTGTCATTTGTCAATTCAAACCATTGCAGCTCTAATTAATGATATATATTCTATTACGCAATGCACTCCGTTATTAATTACTTGATATTTTCTCCTATATTTTGCAAGATTCAAATTTCACTAGGACATGCTTCAAACTGAATTATATCAACACCTAAAGGTTGTTTTAGTATCAAGTTGATACTATCAACTTACATTAATGACATCCGTTTAAAGAGAATAAAAATCCATTGTCACCTCAATTTTTATTGATGAAAATAATGTTCTTGGTATTAAATAATTAGAAATGAGAGGATAAAATGATAATTTTCGTGTTAGTTAGAGGTCGCTAGAGCTCATCCATCCCTGATCTTGACTCTGTCGATGACAGATTGAGAGCGGGTGGAATGAGCATGCATCTTTGTATAATTTATATGTCGAAAAGAAACGCAAGTAAGCGGTAGAAGCATGCAATTCCGTGTAATATTATCCTATGATATCATGTTTGAACTTTTTTGACGCATGTACTACTAGTTTGTAAAAATTTGATATTAGTAACGGATATATTATAGTCCATGACTACTCACCATCTATATAAGGTTCTTCAATTACTATAGTAACTGCAGACCACATATGTTCCACGACTATTATAATAACAATGTGCCTTTTTTGGTTTGTGACAACAAGTGTTAAGAGCATAACAACGCTATATGTGTGCTGCCCTAAAAGTTAGAATATTGACTTTTTGGTCAATGTCTTCATATTTCATACCTCAATTAGAGCTGAATGAAGTTTTGTGCAGGTTTTATGGAAGCGTATTATATGATGATCATAGTCATACAGTTGGATTAAAAAAAATTCAAGAACACTACACTCTGATCGATGTATCAGATTAGGGTTAAGGTAACCAGTTCATAAAACCCAAACAATCCATTCATTATTATGACAGCACCTCTGGAAGTGTGCTGCCATAGTAATGGCAAAACATATGTGTGATGCTTCAATGTTAATTCTGGGCGCTATCAGCAGCACTGTTATGGTGGCACAAAGTGTGTTGATGTTGTTAATAATAGCGCACACAGTAGCTTATGGTAGCACAATAAATACACTGCTTTTGTTGCAAAAAACTTGTAATGTCCCCAATAATTTTACGAAGCGAGACTTTAAACCCACATATAAACCTAACAATCTTTTCTTCCACATTGAGTCTCATCATATTGAGGTAGCTCCCTCTAAACTCAAACTTTACTTGCTTTATACAATCTCACAAAGGTCATTTTCATCATATATGGCCCTCACCATAAGAGTAGCCAATCGTGGTCCTGATCTTACTTGGCGTAGAAGTACCCGACCCGCTTTACTATAAGAGTTTTACCGAACCATAATCTAATACCAATGTAGGGGATAATCATGACTTACATATATAGGGGAAGCACCCAATGAATACCATATACAAATTAGAACCAATCGGTGACCCAAAATACTAGTATATTAGGTCTATGACCAAATGTGTGTATAAACCCTCCTCATACCAATAATCTTTCGATATGAGACGTTGAAGTCACATACATACCTAACAGTTAGAAGCAACGAACTAGTATATCATGTGACTTTCAGGCTTATCACAACATACCAGGTTAGAAACATATATTTTTTATGATGGAAATTGAACGAATCAAATCGTGTCAACTTGAATTTAAGCTTAATTACCTTTTCTCAAGACCAACTCGTGCTTTATATTTTGCATAACCGAACTCAAATTTAATTACCATTGAGTGGTAGAAGTATGCAATTCCGTGTATTATTATCTCATGATATCATGTTTGAACTTTTTCGACCCATGTACTATAGTTTATAGAAATATGATATTAGTAACATATTTATTATGATCCACGACTACTATACCATCTATAATCTTATAGGTTCTACAATTACTATAATAGCTGCAAACTACATATGTTCCACGGTTGTTACAGTAGCAATATGCGCCTTTTTTGGTTTGCGACTACAAGTAGTTGTAGACAAGATTCTCTGCCGCTACTAACTATAATGATTAATTTTTGCATATTGGCTCATTGCTTCTGGCTTATGGCCGCAAGTTATTGTTGGGGATATAGAACTCATATACATACTGGAGCTCACATTTAACCCAAAAGAGTAGCATGTTAGCTAGATTTATGGTCTAATGTATATATAAACCATCCTTATCCCCAATAATTTTACGATGTGCGATTTTAAACTCACATGCGAACCTAACAATCTTTTCCTCCACAATGAGTACCATCATATCGAGGTAGCACCCCCTAAACTTAAACTTTACTTGATTTATGCAATCTCACAAAGGCCAATTTCATCCTATCTGGGTCTCATGAGAGGAGTCGATTATGGTCTTGCTCTTACAAACCATAGGTTTACTAACCCACTTCACTACAAGAGTTTTAACAAACCAGACTCGGATACCTCCATTGTAGGGGATAATAGTGAAGCACATATACACATTTGAGTTCATAATTAACTCAAAAGACTAATATATTATGTATATGTTCTAATATGTATATAAACTCTCGTTATATCCAGTAATCTTCTGATATAAGGATTTAAACTCACATGCAGACTACACAGTTTAAAGCGAAGAACTAGTTTATCAGATGACTTTCAGCCTTGTTACGGGGGACTAATTTCCCTTACTTGATATACTATATGATTTTAGTGTATATGTTTATATATTTTAAATTAAAAAGTAATAGGACAAACCCTAAAATTATAAAGAAAATTAATTAATTTGTTTTATATTTTTCATAATTCTATTGTGTTTTTTAAATTAATTAATTTATTTCATTTTATATCTAACTTCTATTTTGACGCTTGAACATAGTTCATCTTAAGATAACACATTCGTTGTATTAAATTTACAATTAGGGTTAAACGATTGAATCAAGCGTACCTTCGTCTTCACCTCCAACGATGTGTGAATCGGGATTTGTTGAAAAATACATTAATTAATGTTAAACTTTATGAATGATGAAACAAAAATAAGGTCATGCTTATATACTTTTTCTGCAAGAAGTTTATGCTTATATGTTTTAAAGTATATTGTCATAATTCAAATATTTTTTTTTAAGGTAAAATCGAATTTTATTAATCAAATAGCAACTAACCCGGCATCAAGCCGGACAGCTGAAGTTACAATTGGTGGGATAGACCCCTCACTATAATCACAGCTACTGTTAGTTAAAGCAAATATGGCCAATTCGTGAGCTATTTGATTACAAGTCAAACACATGTTCCGATAGTGGGTAGTACGCAACACCGTTCGCTAATGATTCCTCCAAAATTGTGCAGCTCAACCTGTTTAGCATCACGTAGAGCCACGGCCTCCAACTCATACGGATGGAGAAATCCCGTGATCTTGCTGCAAAATGCTTTACACAGGCATCCATGATAACTCCGGAGACCAATCGACTCGAACCAGTTAGATTTATGCAGAGCCACGGCCTCCAACTCATACGGATGGAGAAACCCCGTGGTCTTGCTGCAGACCGCTTTAAACCAGCTTCCTCGATCAACCATGCGATCAATATGGGCATCGCGAAATTCAAATTCTCCCAGCACCTTAGGTTTAACCCGATTAACCCATCGACACAAGGGACCCCTCTTTTCCTTACAGTACCGATCACAATAGGACACACGAGTGACGTATTGAATCTTAAGCAAGCCGAGTACCCCTAGTTCGGTGTGCTTGCATGAGTCTGCCCACTGACGCCAGATAATTCCATAACACTCCCAATATCAATCTACCAACCAATCAAAACTGCTGGTTCCCACGTATTGAAGGTTAAGTAAGCCGAGACCCCATAATTCGGTATGCTTACATGAGTCTGCCCACCGACGCCAGATAACACCAGTTCCCTCCTAGTACCGATCTACCGTCGCGACCCAAACTCGCCCCACCTGCAATTCCGTCCTCAACCCCCCGCACTCGACTCCGTTCCTGCCATCCCACTAGATCTGTTTCCTTCACCGCCAGCTGTTGTCGCAACTACCACCGCAAGACCCGGAACTGTAGCCGTACTAGAAGCCCTCACAGACGGAGCCGTGCCGCCGTGAGACATCGTCAATTTTCGACGAACAACCCAAATCGCCACGCGCAAAAAGTACAAACCGTAAAAAAAATCCTGCCGCCGACTTAGAGTTTTTTTTGAAACCTACGCCGACTACACTACTGTCATCATCACTTTAATTATAATCCAAATGTTATAATTGTATTGATATATTTATATTTTAATTTGATCTCTATAATTGGCGAGTTAATATGATCAGTTTATTCATATCACATGCTACACGAGTCTTCGAAAAAAAATCTTATTTTTTGAAAATCTTTGATTTTATACTCAGTCGGTTATGGAAATCTTTTCAACAACCTTTGTTGCATGCATTTAAATGAGTTAACTAATTACGCAAAACCCAACTTTATACATATATAATGGAACTTATAATAACATTTCTTTTCCTTTTCTAGTAGACGGTGATCGAGACTTAAGAACAGACTTATATAAATGAATTATTTATATAATTTCTCAAATTCATATGGTGCAACATGACACGTGTATCAGTGTCCCCTAATTTAGGAGGTCTTGATGAAGCTAAACCTTTGATGATGGCACGTGACGAGCACGTTCGCAAAAGTAGAACAATTTTATCAATGTCGCGAGATGGGTGATTTGTATAACACATGTTCCTTGTCACGTAGTAACATAGTCGATCCATGACATCGTAACCTCCGAATAATTAAATTTCTAAATTATCTTTATTTTATACTTAAGAGAAATGTAAGGATTCTATCTCAACCGAATGCATTTTTGATATAAATATCTCCAATTGAAATTTGAGTCGGTCAGTTAAATTGAGATATCAAAATTTTTCACCCGTTAAGTTTTTGAATGAAAAATAATTTTTTATTAATTACATCATATTTTAAATCTAACTTATGACCCTTCTCCACCCAATTCGTGATGGGTTCAAAACCTAAACTTCTTCACTAATAGAGCGAGGATCAAACCATTATGGTGTTCTCTCGAAAACAAAAATATTAGTTTTAAAAACGAAAAAGGCGTAAATGTCATTGACTAAAAATCCAGTTTTTCAGAGTTAAAAATATAGTTTTCAAATCCAAAAATCTAATTTTGGATTTTAAAATGATATTTTCGTCTAAAAATTTGAATGCAATCATGGGTATTTTCGTCATTTACTATGATTGAATTTTTATTTTCAATACTTGGGTACTTATATGGAAAAGACATTTAGTTGGGAATATTTAGTCACATAAAACTCTAAATCTAATTTTCATATTCATTGGGGGTTATTAATTAGTAATAATCAACAATGACGTGGCATTACCCAGCGAGACGGTGCGTGCGATCAAGTAAAAATAAAACCATGTTCCGCTGGGACCCACTCGGCACGTTAAGGCTGTCGATCCGCACGTTGTGCAACGTGGCCAATGCAGATTGACCGTTCAACCCGGTGGAGCCCACACAGCAAATCAACCGATCCGTCCTAGCTGGCTGGTGAGGGTGGGCCAGGGTCACGTGAGCTCCCGCCACGTCATCTCGATTAAATTTAGAAAGACGAAATTACCCCCGAGAGAATTTTCCATTTTCCTCATTACCTTTTTATATATAAAGAAGGAAAAATTAGATCGTGAACGCATCACGATCATGTTGAACGGTGGAGATCGGTGGGACCCACACAAGTTCGTGTGGGCCATACCTCGTATCCAATAGAATAGTGTCTTCACTGAAACCAATGGAGTAACATGCTATTTTGAGGAATAATAAAATATATATATATATATATATGTTTAATTAGTTAAGCGGTCAAGATCTTGTGGGTGCACTGCACACCCACACGATACGTCCCTTTTAATAGGATGCGAGTCACGTGCCATCAACAAGTACCTCTCACCTACGGAACGCTTAAATCCCGCGGTCCCCACCTGAGCCCCACGTCATTACGATGCACCGCGAACCAGCCAATCAGTGCACTAGTGGAGTGGTACTCCGAGAAGAAGAAAAGGAAATCACAGGGAACGTACCACACGACACAGCACGATTGTCCAACGCCTTTATAATATATTTTTATTAATTACGATTTTACCGGGAATAAATCTTGCGTGTCGGTGCCGACAGCAGCAAGCACCGACAGTGTTACCGGCTACGGCAGGTCTCCGCCGGGGGATCAAAGAAGTAGCGTGCTCTTGCCACGTGGAAATTAATATATTGTTAGGAAATTAATATATTCATTAATTTGTTTGAAAATTCAGTTACATTTCTTTAGAAATGCTGAAACCACTGTTCTAATAGAAAAAACAGAAATTTAAAAGATTTTTCCGACTTTATGTCAAGTTAGTTGTTATTTAATCGATAAATTCACTTTTTTCTTAAAAGAATCGAAATTAATTTTTAAATTTAAATTTTTTTTTATTTTTTTTTATACACAAGTACTTTTGTCACTCTTAAAAATTTGACAGAACTCTTAAAAAAATGACGCTGAGTTACAAGAATTGAAGTGAAAAATTTGGAAAGGCATGGGAAATTTTTCTTATATTATTTTCAAATGTAAATATCTTTGTGGCTAACGTGGAAAAGAAAATAAGGAATAGTTGTGTTTGTTGTGTGCGATTACCGCTAAATGCGCAGGGAACAGAAGACATGAGAGGGACTTGTACATGTGGGATTTTTTTGTTTCTTATATTAAACTAAACAAAGTAAAAACAAAATTGATGATTAATCTAACATAAATTAATTAATTAATATTTTTTAAGTAGAAAAACATGACTACATGTGGCCACGTGACACGTGGGTGACACAACTAGTCTATACGAGGTGGGGACGGGGTTTAAATATTTTAGTTCCTATGGAAAGACGGTTTTGCCCTCGTAGGGGGTATGATTTGGAGGGTGGTTTTGGAATTTAAGTGTAAAGCGATTACGCACTTGTTTAAGTTGACGGATCGTGAGAATGCAAAACCAATGGGCTTATGGTTACTGCTCCTAAGAATATGATCCAATGATGGAGCCCAATTCAGTCCTAGAATTCAGTTTCGTCGTGGGTTGGGCCTAAGAAGAGAGTTAGAAGCTAAATGGGCTATGGGCTTGAGCATTCACTGCAGACAAACGAAACAGGCTTGATCCATTAAACATTGACTTGAGTTATATATGTGTAGAGGGCTGTCGCAGTTCGGTTTTCAATCGGTTTGGTTTTGTTTTGAACCGAACCGATCAATTATGTTTTAAGAGAATAAAAACCGAAATCAAACAACGGAATTCGGTTTGGTTTGATTTTGAACATTTTAATTTTTGGTCCAGTTCGATTATTTTGTTATGAATCAAATTTCATGAAATTCTCACATTTTAGACTGTTTTGACTTATTATTTGACATATAGGTTTTTGGTTGGATTTATTTTGATCTGATTTTCGCTAATTTTGATTCATGAATTTACTTTTTCTGTTGGCCAAATTTATAAATATTGATGATTTAAAATAAGCCACATGTCTATATATATATATATATATATATATATATATATATATATATCGATGGGTGTTCAGTTCGGCTAGGCTATTTATCAGTTCTCATTTTATAAGTAGCGGGACTGATAGTGTTTTGGTTTGATTCGATTTTGAACCAAATCAGTTCAGTCCTTCCAATTTAATTATATTCTGGCTCGATTCAACTCAATTCAATTTGATTATTTTTGGACAAACACTATATTTATGTATATAAATATCTATACATAAAAACGCATGTTATAAGGGGGAAACAAATGGAGTGGACTTGATCATTATCTCAACAAAATTTACTTCCAAGCATATAGTTTTTTCCTTCTATTTTTATCGGTGTTGTAAATGACGACCATCATGACCGTCGTGGCCCCGAAAATTACACAGGTGCCACGATGTAGCGCCATGGCGTTTTGGCCACTTTAAATTAGTTTTATACTCATTTTAGTTGATTTTGAACTAATTTGAGATGGTTATGTTCAAACTAATTAATTTCTTGGTAAAAGTTGAAAATATTCCAACTTCTAGCACAATATGTATTTTTATTACATGTATAAATTAATATATATAAAAAATAAATTAAAAATAACTTCATGCGCCATTTACAACTACCATCTTGATTTTTATGAGTATATACTTCGATACTAAGAATGTGAAATTTTTTCATTATAAATTAACAAATAAACTTTTGATTTATGTTGTATTTTGACAAAATAAGCTTTTCGAAGCTATATGAAAAAACTTCACACAAAAACAGTGTAGTGTTTAAAGGAAGAATTCTAAAAGACAACATAAAGTTAATAAATAATAATTATGAAACCGTCCAAGGATTAAGGTAATTAATTGATTTCATAGACAACTGTTACACATTAAAATGGAACAAAACATTAAATATATAGAAATTAATCCCAATGTGCAGAATAGGAATGATCCTTTATGTGATAAATTTATAAACATAATTTATCTTATCAGTGCACATAGTAACAAACGTATAATAAATATTATTTAATGCCCAAACAAAGAATTAAAAAAACCCACAAAATCAATATACAGTTCCATTTTTTTACTTGTAACAGCAGAACCGATTTTGCTCCTACATTTTCACCACAAACCATAAGACTCGGATCACTCTCTTCAATTTCAGACCCGAAAAGCTGAAAAAGATCATCACTTGCAGAGAAATAACCGAAACCCATCTCCTCATTATTATTATTTGGGGGTTTTTTGTGAATCACAAGACCCATTTTCATGGTAGCTTCGATCACCACTGAGTTTACTCATTCATGGCGTCCATGAAGTTGGGATCCAAATCTCAAGTGTTTTATCTCGATGACCATACCTGGTTCGTCTCATCTTCTTCATTCAGTTTTTTTACTTTTCTGAGTACCCTTTTGGCTAATTACTCTAGCTGTCGACTTTAATTTGATTTTGGAGTAGTGGGTCTCTGATAAATTCGTACTGGGTATGGCCAATTTAGTTATGTTCATGACTAAAATCAGATATGTATGTGTAAAGTGTTGATGTTCATTATTTGTACTGTAGTAATGTGGATTGATGTATATCAGACTTAATTGGATTTAATGTGTTGGCTAATTTGTTTGCTTCATGACTAAAATCGGGATATGTATGTGTAATGTGTTGATGTTCATTATTTATACTGTAGTATTGTGGATTGATGTATATCAGAACTAATTGGAGTTAATGATGATGATGATGATGATGATGAGTGGCATTTTTGATCAAAATTGCCATTCACTTGCATGACATCTAAACAAAAAACTGTAAAAGCTGATTTAGATTTACAAAAGTGCATTACAGTTTTGAGAATTGAATGGTCTTTATAGGATAAATGGCTTGAGTAGAAAATGCTTGGATCTTCAGTGTATATAAGATTGAGTGGTAGATATTTCAAATCCTGTTAATTAAAAAGGTTTAACTTACTTAGGACCACATGGCTGGATATACCTTCATTTCATGTTTGGTTGGTCTTTTGTTTCTTTATAATAAAATGAGTGTCTTCTATGTATTGGTTTCACTAGTGTCTTCTAATTGTAAAGGAAGAGTAATGGGTATTTTAAAGGAAAATGAATGAGCGCCTCCTGTTTGTTTATGTACTGCAGAATTCACAAATGCTTGAGTATCTGCACAGAATTCACAAAATCAAGCAAATAATATAGTTTTTGAGTATCTGCTATGTCATTGAACAGTGAGAAGTGATTTTTTGAGCCCGTTTAGAGTTTACCGATACTGATTTATGTGGCTGCATTGTAGTATTGCCCACACATCGATTTATTACTTGAGACATTTACTTGACTTCTATTCAAGTGAAGCTCCTTGATTCTTATGATTGATATATTGAAGCAAACACATTATGTCTCGCAGGTTTTGTTCAACAGGGCTCCCAAGTGATGTCATCGTTGAAGTTGAGGACTTCTCCTTCCGTCTCCACAAGGTACGCTTTAATTGTCCATGGCTTATAAAATTGTAGTTAAGGCCTATCTTATGTTCTAAAACAACACCTTAAAGAAATTTAACTATTCATCTTTACCTACTGTTTTGTGGACAATTTAGTTGCATGTTGTAATTTTTTCTGTATATTTATTAATTGCAACTATTTATAAAAATTATTTTCACAGTTTCCGCTGCTGTCCAGAAGTGGAGTATTAGAAAAGCTTATAGGAGAGTGTTCTACAGATGGAGAGAGGAAGTGTACATTGCAACTTCATGACATACCTGGTGGCGCTAAAACATTTTTGCTTGTGGCCAAGTTCTGTTATGGAATCAAAATAGAACTCACTGCAGTAAATATAGTCAGTCTCAGATGCGCCGCAGAGTATCTTTGCATGACGGATGACTGCGGAGAGGGAAATCTCATTTTGCATGCAGAAAAATTTCTTAATAAAGTTTTTGGCAGCTGGACAGACACATTACGGGCTCTTGACTCCTGCGAGGAGGTTCTACCTCAAGCCGAGGAGCTTCATGTTGTTTCAAGATGCATTAATTCCTTGGCTATGAAAGCTTGTGCAGATCCAAGCTTGTTTAGTTGGCCCGTGACGGGCCAAAGTGAATTGCATACCTCTAATAGTGCTATCTTGTGGAATGGGATACGCCCAACAGCCGAGCGACGACCCTTAGGCGATGATTGGTGGTATGAAGATGTGTCGTGCCTTAGTTTCCCATTGTTTAGAAGACTTATTTTGGCAATTGGGTCTCGAAAGAAGCCAGAGAGAGTTGCAGGGCCGATCATGTACTATGCAAAGAGGCATCTACCGTTGATGGGTAGAGAATCTATCTTCCAGAATGGGAATCACTCTCTCAACGGATCAAATGCTTCTGGCCCGCCCGATGATGATCAAAGGACTCTCCTTGAAGAGATAGTGGAGTTGCTACCAAACCAGAAGGGGGTGATGCCAACAAAGTTCCTTCTGAAGCTTCTTAGAACTTCCATGACCTTACACGCCAGCTCTTCGTGTCGAGAGACATTGGAGAAGCTGATTGGGGCGCAACTTGATCAAGCAGCTCTTGAAGACCTTCTAATACCAAATATTGGATACTCGGTGGAGACCTTGTATGATGTTGACTGCGTTCAGCGGATGCTTGATCACTTCATGGAAGTAAGTAACGAGGAGGTAGAGTCTTCGTTGGATTGTCTGATTGACGAAGAACAGTTGATTGGAGAGCGGTGTCTGACCCAAATGACAATGTTGTCTAATCTGGTTGATGGATATCTTGCTGAGGTGGCGTCTGATGCCAACTTGAAACCAACGGAATTTCAGGCTCTTGCTGCTGTTATCCCCGATTACGCCAGGCCATTGGATGATGGGATCTATCGCGCAATCGACATATACCTCAAGGTGAAATTTGATCTTCATACCTATTTAAAGTATGTTATACATCTATATTAACAATTCACTCTGCAATGTTTTGGAGCATATATTAATTGTTTCAAATATATATATAGCTCTTCCTTTTCCCTGCAAACATGGTTTTTCAGTTTCTGATCTTCCTATGCAAAAATATAACAAAATTCGACGTTCTATTTAGAGGTTGATGCACTCAGTGTTAAAAAATGCTAGGTGCTAGTCGGGCAGGGAAGGCCTTTTGGGGACTAATAGGGGATTAATTGGGGGTTAATTGGAAAATACATTGGATTGAAGGATTAATCGGGAACTATAGAGGATTAAGCATGCAAGTAGGGGATTTTTAGAACACTCATGCACGTGACTGTGTGTTAAAATCTCATTTTGGCTATTTCTTTTCGCTCGACTACATCCATAGTTTAAGCATTGCTTGATTGGGATAAAACTACAAATGAATTGCATTTCAAGTGACCTCATTCGCAAAATCAATCAATGGAATCGCTGATACTTGCAGGCACATAACTGGCTAACAGACGCCGAGAAGGAGGAGCTCTGCAAGCTGCTGAACTGCCAGAAGCTGTCGTTGGAAGCAAGCACCCATGCAGCACAGAACGAGAGGCTACCGCTCAGAGTCATTGTCCAAGTCCTATTCTTCGAGCAGCTTCGTCTCCGCACCTCTGTCACTGGCTGGCTCTCTGTCTCTGAAAACCTGGAGGACTCGCAGAACTCAAGTGGCAACCTTGCATTGGCGAGGAACAGCATCTCCGGCCCTGCTGACAGAACACGAGACAGCGCTGTAGCAGTCGATGATATGAAGGAACGCGTTTCTGGGCTCGAGAAAGAATGCTTGAGCATGAAGCAAGAACTCGGGAAGTTGAAGAAGCCTAAGGGAGGGTGGGGCATCATGAGAAAGCTGGGTTTTGGGGAGAGATCAAAACCAAGTGAGGCAAAAGCAGCAAAGACAAGCAATTCAAAAGGATCATCATCAGCAAGATGGACAACATCATTCATGAATGAAAAAGAGAATAAGGAGAATGGCAGAGGTTAAATATTAGAACTAAGATTTTGGGGTCAGTTTCTTCCATTTCTGCACCTTTTTGGAGAGGTAGCTACAACTTGAATTGTTTGCTCACTAGTTTATGCAGTGGTATTGGTTTAGATGTTAGGATATGACTCATTTGTTTCCAGCACTCACTTTTCACTGTTCTTGTTTTGTTATTTTCTTTTGAATTGTGTTCACTCTTTAGAAATTATGATCTCAATGCGTTAGTTATTTTGTTTTAATTATTTTAAATTAAATTACTTTTTTAAATTCCTGAAAATAACTATTGAAATGTTAATTTCAAATCTCACAGTCACATTCATGTTACAAGGGGCAATTACCAATAGGGTGGACATTCTAGGCCCGGAATCGGGAACTGAATCGGAACAAAAAATAAAGAACCGGGAACCATGGTTAATGACTTGGGTTTGTTTTGGTTTGGTTATAATTTTCAAAATTAAAAATCAGACCGGTTTGAATCGACACGTGAACTGAAGAATGAAAGCCGATAATATGTTATTTATCTTTCATTATTATTTTATTTGTAAAATTTATATTTCAATTGGATTATAATAATTAAATCTTAGCGGTCAATTCACTAGTACATTTTATAATTAGAAATTAAATTAGGTTCAAAATAGTCTAAATCGACTAAATTAAAAATTGAGAATCAATTGGTTTCTACATGATAGACTTGAGGAACCGAACATGAGAACTAGGTTAATAGCCAAACCAGTCCCTCACATCATGATTTCGGGTATGGTTCCCGTAAAATTAGGAGTTGTAGAGTCTGGTTTGGGTCCTGGCCAATCCGGTTTTAAAACCGTGTCTATCCCTATTTACAGTGTACTTTGTATGTTTTGTTCATTCACCACAGGTTACTGTGTCAATTCAGCACGTACAAATTTTATTTTGTATTATCTTACACTAACACCGTTAAAATAGACAAAAAACTATATTATATGATGCCAATTAAAAACAAAACAAAACAGTAGCAGCTCGCTTGTGCACCTCTCGTCTAATAGTCCCAGCTCGTTTCCAATCGAGCTACGAATTAAGCGTATATAAGAAGATATAATATCGTTCACAACCTCATTCACTACATTCTCGTCTTCCTTTAACGAATAGAGCCGGAATATTCGACTCTAAATCTAACAATCTGAGTTGTCGCTAGTTTGGGATGGAAGCGATCTAGACAAAGGGCTAACCGCGACACAACAACGATCGTCCTCCATCAAGAAGCTTTAAAGCTGCCAAACTAATCGGTTCTAAAATCACTAGAAAAAATTGAACTCAAATGACACATTTTGAAATTTTTGAACACACTTTAATTAATTTATAATTAATGAAAAAGTAAAAAGGACTTAAAAGTAAAAAAAAACAATGGGATAATTCCATATACAACCCCCTAAAATATACTAAATCTCACCCAACACCCCTTAAAACCATTATTCTCACTAGCACCCCCTTAAAATGGACAAAAATTTATTGTAAAAAAACAAAAATACCCCTCTCCCTCACCACTCCCTCACCTCTCCCTCAACATACCCTCTGTCTCTCCTCCCTCCCTCTCCAGAAACGAAATTGCCCCACCGAACCCTCCCTTCACCGTCGTCGGCGAGCCTCCCTCGGTCAATTCCCTCCTGCCGCGTGTCCACTGTCCTGGCCTTCCAACACAAGAGTACGGGAAGATCTTCAAGGCCGAGTTCGATTTTCCGTCGTGGTTCTCGCCACAAGTTGAGGAGGCTCATCTCGAAACTCCTGGAGGGAGGCTCGCCGGCGACGGTGGAGAGAGGGAGGAGAGATAGAGGGTATGGTGAAGGAGAGGTGAGAGAGTGGTGAGGGAGAGGGGTATTTTTAGGGGGTGATGCGTGAAATTTAATATATTTTAGGGAGTGGTATCTGAAATTATCCCAAAAAGAAATAAATATCACCCTTGTATAATTTTTTATTTTTAGAAATTGTTGTATTTAATTGAGAAAGATGTGAATTTAGTTGCCTAGAAACCAAATTATCCTTAATCTAAAAACATTTATGTATTGAGCTCTAATTAATCCTTGGGCATGAACATGGAGGTTTCAGTAAATTATTAGGTTCACGCCCGCGAATATTACGACTCATCCTCCACACCCTTTTGCTTACTGAAGAAACGGAGCTTCGCTCTTCTCCACCAATCCATCTATGCGAGTTTCATCAATTTCGGTACTAAATCCCTCAAAGTTTCTAAATTTCATCTCCAGCTGAGAGAGAAACCAATACTCTATTGTAATGGAATTGTTTCTGAAATTGAAATTCATGTGCCGGTTGATCTTTGTTTCTAGTGTGATGGGTCAGGCTGAGAAAACTGGGAATCTTGCTGCAGCCTCTTCGTTCAAGAGATGGGGAAGGAAATACCCATTTCTGAGATATGGGCTTCCAATGATTTCACTCACAGTGTTTGGGGCTGTTGGTCTTGGTCATCTCTTGCAAGGAAGGTTCGTAACCCACATTCAAATCCAACTTCACAATTTGTCAAACCCTATGATTTCACTTCTACTATATGTCTATTATGATGCAAACACTTGTTCATTGAATGTCGAGTTTATGTTCAATCTTGAAGATATATAGCATAAAAGGTGGTGTTTCAGTTCTAATAAGTGTTCATTAATGTGGGGTTTATGTTCATTCTTTAAAATATGTCTACTGAGTGTAAACATAAAAGGCGGTATTGCATTTAAAGAGCAAATGGGGAATTCTGTATTGAGACTATATGTATGGTATGCTAAGTTGTAGCAGTAGAGGAGGTGTTTACTAGCTGATTTTGGGTTTGTCGAATGATGCCATTATCTGCGTGAACTTGCTTGAAATTTGTATATATAGGCTAATGAATGCTCAAATGGTAGATTTTGCATACAACAAATGCCCGATAACACGTGGGTTTTCCCTTCGGATGCTGAAAAAGGGGTTGAAAGACCGATAACACGGTTCCCCGAAGGTCGCAGGGGGTTCTCCTGATTAGCTGATAAAAAAATGCCAAGTGGTGTCTCTTGGTATGCGAGAGTCTAACTTGTTTGCTATTGTGATAGTATCTAGCTCGTGCATCTTACCAACAGTATGTTTGACCTTCTGCTGTAGTCATGTGGACAAGATAACTTGGTAATTCATTTTGTGACTATAAGTTGTGAAATGGCTATTTAGTAATTGGTCTCGTAATAAAACATGCCTTGTCGTTATTTTCAACATCTTTCTGCCGTCTTCCTCTTCTACTTCTAATCATGGTGAAACTTTGTAGTTCAGCAAGGACATTCCAAAGGTGAGAGACGATCAGGAGTGGGAGATAATCGAGACAAAAAAAGCATTGTCAAGAACAGGACCTGTAGGCGGTGCATACAAGCCAAAGAATATTTCATTGGAGGAGGAGCTAAAGGTATTGAATGCTTTCCGGCAGAGCTATTTATATAGTTGATAATATCTTACGCTTACAAAACTCTAAACCATATTTGTCTTTGCTTTTAGGCTTTGCAAGAGAAGGTGGATATAAACAAGTTTGAGTACAAGAAAATTCCTAAACCAAATGATGGCAAGTCTCAGTATTTGGGCAGGGCTTCATGCATGAAATCCTTCCGTCATTGTTGCACAACAGCATTCACTAGAAAATATGGAAGGTCCTGATTTTAATCCAGTTTCTGAAGTTTTGATTGTCTCCGCTCATTGCCCCTTTCTGGGTTAATTGATGTTTCTAAATAGTTGTTAGTCATTTCATCTATAAAGAACAGTTTCCTTGTATCCTAAAAGAAAAGAAGTGAGCAAAATGTGAGTAGAATACTTGATCCTCGGTCCTTATTTATGCACAATTGTTTTTTATGGTTTATTCAGTGTCTTCTATTAGCTTCCATCTTTTCCCTGAAAAGCTTGTGCTGTGTAGGTTTTTGGTCATTTGCAGGACTTTTAATGTTAAGCCATGGTTTGTTTTGATAATTGCGAACCTAACAGCCTTGGCCAAACCTTTCTTGCCATTTTCCCTATTGAACTATAGAGGGACCTGAAGAATAAGGCATGCGCACCTTATGTTATAGTTTCATATCAACCATTCTTAAGTTTTTGGCTTTAGGGTAGTTATGTGAATACTGTGTTCGTGTAAGATACACTGTTTTAGGATGTGATAAACTATCACACTTTTGCAAGAGACTATTTATTGTCAAATCAAAAATTGTAAAAGAGGTAAAACCAAGGTGTTGGGTCTTTCCACGTTTGTCACGATTATGACATTTTTGGAGTCGATCACGACTACCCGGACTGTAGTGAAGGTTCGTCGATACGACACTAACATGTTCCAAGAGTTGAATTACCAACAACCTCTAACACGAGAAAAACCTTCTGCTGAACCCTCTGATTAGGAGCTGAATTTTCTTTTAGCTTACCGTTTAGCATGTTTGATTCTATGTGCTACTGAAAGACTTTTCCTGGGAAATTTTAACTCAGCCGAGCCCATCATGTGAACACCTGGTCCCAGCCTGTGTTATTTCCAGAAAGCTGCTCTGACCCATAAAAGGAGCATCATGTGGATAAAGATGTAAAAATCACCTCTTTTTTAGAAAACATGACAATAAAGGGCTGGTTGACCAAAATTACACCCTCCTTTTCAATTTTTGAGAGGCCATTTGCTGCCTAATAATCATCACTCACAAACTTTTGAAACAGAAAGAGACGGTGAATTTCAAAACTTCATCTTGTCAAAAGAATTGAAAACAGGTGAATCATACATAACACAGGTGTAAAGCTCACCTTAAGCTTAAAGCACATCCCCCACAGTTACAAACTTATATTTAGTTCTCAGAGAAAAATAAATACATTCCTCCCCTTATATACAACCAAACCCAACAACACAAACCCTAAACCTAGTTACTGTTCCATTTCACTTCCCACACATATTTACTTTTACCCCCAACTTATTACTTTTACATGTACCAATACCAATTTATCCCCACTCCCACCAAAAACTAAAGTCCTGAAAAATAAAAGTTACAAAGAGTAACTCTGAGAAGTTACCTTGGTCTTGGCTGGGACAGCAATGGTTGGATGAGCCTCTGTGTTGAAGGGCTTCCCAGTAACACTGCCTGGGATCGAGTTAGCATCTCTGTCATCGACGGGGTCTGATACGCCCCCACAAGGCTTGACCCGTCAGTAGAGTCTCCTCTTGCAGTTGCTCTCTGCCACGAATGTGAGCTCAGCCCCGAGAGAACGTATGCTCTCCCCGACGCCTCGTAAACATGCCTGCTCGCCATCCTCTCTTGCATCTCCTTGAGCTCCGCATCCAATGCAATGCACAGCCTATCCTGACATTTGGCAGAAACCGACTCCAAGAGCATCTTCCGGCAGTTTTCGAGTTTGGATGCTGCACCTGCCAGGTCTCCGGTCTCAGCTAAGCCTCGCGCCTCTGCCATGGCCTCAGCAGCTCGGAGCCTGTTCCTCTGCCTGTCCACTTCAATCGACAACACCTCTTGTCCTGACTTCTCGGGTCTCTCTATCTTCACTTCTTCACTATCCAGAGTTACCATTTCGTTTGTTAGCGGATCCCTGAAGACGCACCTCACCTTGAGCAGCGACGTGCTGTTGTTGCCTGAAGACTCTGCGGGGACATTGACCGATACCAGAAAGTCCCTCTCTTCATCAGCATACAAGTCCCCGACATCGATACATCCCGCGCGTCCACCAGATATCACGCGACTATGATAACTTCCAGCCTTCACGGATCCAAGGCGGACACTCGGGTCTATGCACTCGATCCCGACTTGCAGCTCTTGCACCACGACGCTCAATAACCCTCCTATGCATTGAGCAAATGCATCCTGGATCACCGCTTGAGTCTCAATGAAAGAAAACGTCCCGCCAGACATCTCCGAGATAGAATGCATCGAAGAAGCATCGTGATCAGCCCCAAACCCGAAAGCATGAACCGGAATCTGGAATCCCGAGCTGTCTCCGCTCTGAATCGACGAAGGGAGGAGTAACTGGTAATTAGGCTGCACTTGATTAGTACCGGAACCACCGGTGACAGTGTAGGTGTCCTGTCCATCGGACAAGAGTATTATACTAGCAACCGGGTTTTTCTCCTTCCGATCATCCATTACCTTCACGCCCTTTCTCAATCCTTCGGCAATGTTGGTCCCGCCATTCGCAACCAACGAGTTAACCGCTTGTAGCGCCTGTTGTCGTCCCGTGTCGGTCATCCTGCGGAGGGGGAAGATGCGGCGAGCCGTGGAAGAGAACGCTATAACCGACAGCCTGTCATTCGATCCGAGACTCTGTATGACAAATCCCATTGCCCGTTTAAGCAATGCTAGCTTGGTACCCGCCATGCTACCGCTGATGTCAAGAACCGTGACAAGGTCGACTGGAGCTCGAGGAGTGTGAGAATGTGGTGGAAAGCTAGATTGGTTTCTACTAGAATTTTGTCCGGCAGCTTTCAGGTGGACCAAAACAGTAAAATCGTTGTAAGAATTGTGCCTAGGAGCAGCTGAAACCTCTGTGAACGTTTTGATTTCGATTATTCTGGTATCATCAGCGGCACTATTGTTGGAGGAGCTTTCAGCTGACACGGGTTGTAGATCTATAGACTCGTCATCATCAAACATAGCAGGTTCAGTGGCCTGAAGTAGAGGTACTACATGCTGTCGATTTAGATTTCTTCGAGGCATAGGTAATCTGCGAACCACATTCACCAAAGCATCATTTCTAGGCCAACCGACTGGGCTGATCGGTGCCCTCTGTGGAAGGTCCGAACTCGAACCCTGCAATGGAATCTCTTTCCATTTTGCCCTGCAAACCGGGCAAATCTGGTTGCCGTGTTTTACGTTAGAAGCAATGCAATGGAAATGGAACGAATGTGTGCATTCAGCAGTGAATATTGCTTGGCCGCCTCCTTGCTTCATTTTGGTCAAACATATTGAGCAAGTTTGCTGTAAAAAAACAAAGGATATGCACAAAACATCAATACGATAAGATATAAACTTCCCCAGTTTTAGATGGTCAGTCAAATGTATCCAAACCAAACATTGGCATGCACCAAGACTAAATTGAGCTCGCATGGAAGTTTTTCCGAGTTGGTAGTTTATAATCGCACCGGTTAATACACGACAGGACATATACACAGAACAAAATCTAAGGATTTGACAAATCGGGCAATACAATCAGATCAGCCTGATAAGTTTAAAAAAACCAAGTCAACTTTAGCTGCCCGACATTTTGCATACATATTAGGAACTAAAGAAAAAACTATCAAGGAGTCACTTCTACGAAGGATGAAGATGAACCATAAGGTTTCAAAACGGGGTAAAATGAAAACCAAGTTCATCAAGAAAGCGCAATCATGAGTTGCTTTAATATGTATCTGTTCATTTTCTTTCTTCTGTTACTTGAATTGAGGTTTCATTTTCCTCCAAAAGGAAAGGTAAAACAGGTAACTTTCTTTTACAGGCAAGGTAAACAGCAATGGCCCAGAAAAGGACTTATGCACCAACCCCACATGCCCAAGGATAGGTAAAAACAGGAGCATAGAATCCAACATAATGGTTTTAGATTTTCCTATAGATCAATAATTGAACAAATTCAAGAACACTTAAAATATCACACTACTACTGACAAAAATATTGCTACAAAATAAGATACATTCAACTTGAGCAGATAAGAATCAAGCCAAGTTGAATAGCTAAATCCCCTAAACTGTATCTAACTTCTTGTGCATTCAAGTACAATAACAACAAGAAAACAAAGAATTTTCCTTTCCTAACTAACAGATTCTCAGCAAACAAGAGAATGACAAGAAAGTATCTTCAACATCCTTGATTTAACAAGGCATTCAAATTAGATTATTGGGTTTCTTCATTTTCCCAAAACCAATAACACGGGAAGAAAAAAAAATCAATTTTCTAAGCAACCAAACAAAGGGAAAAACAAGAGCAAGTGAGCAACAAACCTTAGAAGAAGACTTGCTTGAGCTCTTTGACAAGGGCGTGGCCGGCGAGAGCAAGGCGGCGCCGGAGAGCCTGCCGGAGGTCTCAAGCGCCTCCGGCGAGTCCTCAAGCGTTTTGGGAACATAGAGACACAGATTCAACCCCAGAGCAAGCTTGGCTCTTCTCCACTTGCTCCCCATTTTTGAACAGGCGAAGATTTTAGAAACCCCCAAATAAGATTTATCGAAGACAAATACAGATCTAAAGGAGCTCGCTTTGAGCTAGAGCAGGAGAGAGAAGGGTAATGGCCAAATGGGCTTTAGGTAAAGTGGAGGTGGAGCTCGAAAACCGAGAGAAGAGAGAGTTTCAATGGAGGGTCTTTTACTAATTGGCTGGTTCGTATAAATCAGCAGTGACAGAGATGAGAGAAGAAGAAAAAAACGAACTTTGCATCAAAAATAAAAAGAGAAATGGGCAAAGGTCAAAGAAAAGGACCGAGTTGCAGAGACGGTGATGACACTATCAAGCACTACTATTATTAGCATTACCCTTCTTCTGGGTCTTCTTCACCGCCATGACAGAGAGAGCCTTTCAGGTTTGGGTTTGACCTTTGGATTTGATTTTTCGGAGGCCACTATTTAAACTACTGTATATTCTTTTTTTTTCAAAATGGATACATATAACTAAAAGCTTTATAATTCAACCATGGTGGTCAAAACTAAATTAACTTTTCCGTCTTAAAAGTAGGGTTATCTATGGTTTATTAACCGAACCAAAAAATTTAAACTCGAACCAAATCGAGAATGTTGATTTTAGGGTAAACTATACATAGCTACCCCCAACTATGCTCAAATGACACATAACTATTCTCAACTTTCAAACTGGACACCTAGCTACACCTAGAGATTGAAAATGAACACTTAGCATCCATCGTTAGATTTTCTGTTAAAATTTTAAGTAAAAAGACGAAAATATCATTGGTCATGGTTCAAATTTTCAAAACATGTCATTTATGAGTTTTGGTGTGTTTTTCGATCAAGCTTCTCCACAACCATCACGTTCCTCGCCGGCCTCGTCTCCGATCCTCCCACTGCGTTCGCCAGCACCGGATTCAACCTCCGACGGCTACGCCAAGTCTCCGGTGAACAATTTTTTTACAATGACATGATTTTGAAATTTTGAAGTCTGACGAAGGGCATTTTCGTCTTTTTACTTAAAATTTTAACAGAAAATCTAACAGTAAGTGCTAAGTGTCTATTTTCAATCTTTGGGTGTAGCTAGGTGTCCAGTTTGAAAGTTGATGATAGGTATGTGTCTTTTTGGTATAGTTGGGGATGGCTATGTGTAGTTTACCCTTGATTTTAATATTTTTGAAATTATAGCCAAAATCAAATCTACTTAAATGACCGGTTTTAAACCAACTAAAAAGTCGGTCGATTTTTGCTTTAAATTGAACTATTCATATTTATGAGCATAACATTTGGGTTGATTTTAGGTTTAAAATTTGTCTTGTTCGTATTTTACTTTACTTACTATTCATATTTTACTTTATCTTTTTTCGTTCCATCATAGACTGTGAACACGAACTCAAGCCAGCTATCGAGGAGGGTTCTAAAGCCTGAATCTCTTTCTCCCTCGAATTCATATTCATCAAGGAGATGGAGGCGGTCTGATAGACATAATGAGATAGAGATTAAAGTTGTGAATTGTGATGAGATTCATTAAATCGATTTGAAAAACCATTATAGAATGATGATAAGACAGTGCAAAGACAATTCCAGAAAAAGAAGACTTTTTCCCAATTGTGAATTGGTATGATCCATATTGTGAGATGTATTAAGAATTTAGGGATGTGTGGATAGTTGTGGGGGCGACGAGAGGTCAGTGAAATTTTAGTTCGGTTTATTTAGTTACTAACAATTTTAATTAATATGAATCATATCCAAATTAAAATTGACCAGTTTACTTAAAACAAAACCATAACATAACTATAATTCATGGTTTTTTGTTGTTCGAGTTTTGCTAAGTCCGTTTTTTTGGTTCGGTTGTCGATTTTTGGTTAAAATGGACACACTAAAGTAACAAATAGTTTAAATTAAAATTAAGTATTTTTATTTAATTTGTAATATCATATAATAATAAATAATTTCTGAATAAATGTGTGCTTATTACACTTCCACATAGATAAAGATAAGAAGAGAAACGTTCAATTATAGAGGCCTATGTTTGTTTGGTCATGAATTTGCCAATTGTTTTCGTGGATATATAAAATTAGAATATGAATTCAACATCAATTGCTGGAACTAGTTGTATTTTCTTGACCCCTACGAAATATATAAAATTTAATTTTGAAAGCAGCTGTAATCTACATGATATTACACCTTCATACCCATAATTAGAAACCACCGATTCCAAAATCACTGAAAATAATCAAAATGAGTGTTTTCTTTTAAGGAAAATTGTACATTAATTATTTCTTAATAAATTGTCTTCTATTTAGTCTTATTTTTCATAAAGTATAATGTCACAATATTTATAACCATATTAAAATAACTGAAGTTCTTTATTTTAATTAAGTTCTTTATTTTCTTTATATTTTTTAAATTTTAACTTATGATATAAACTTGAATTTACGGGTAGTGATATACACGATTGAGAAAATCACAAAAATTCTTCTTATACTGTTATCGTTTTGCAGATACTTTTTTACGCTGTTTTTATTGCAAAAAATCTCAATTAAATTGAAACATTTTAGCACCATAATATAATTTCGTTAAAAAGACAAAAAAAACTCAAAATTACTCATCATCACAATTAATTTATACAATTGTAAAGACTATATTCATAGTATATATAATGCATCAATGCAATAGTATAAAGAAAGATTTTGCAAAGTGATGAAAGTTAATTTTAGAGTTTTGAAATTTTTGTCTCTTCTAACGAATTTTTACTATTATACAAAAATTACAAATTAACACAAAATTTTTGCAACAAAAATAAAGGAGATTATCCGTAAACTATAATTTTTACAATTTTTCTTATATAATTTATGCATTAATATGAGAATGGCGTGTTTTAACCACTTCAACTATATATGGTGAAATGTGAATATTAATTTTCTCAAATATAAATTGTACCGTCCCCAATAGTGGTGGAAATAGAGTTATTTTAAATAATATCATGCTACAGGTTAACATCTTATTTATTTATAGTAAAAGAAATAACCTATAAATAAATGATATTTAGATGAAGAAATGTGGTAGCTTGCATAATGACAATGATGTACATGGCATAAGAGTCAATATCGTGGGCTTTTTCTAATGATTCGTATCCACAAAACATAATAATAATAATAATAATAATAATAATAATAATAATAATAATAAGTGAAAATTGCAAAAACTCTCCATATAATTGTTCTTCTGTACAAACTCTTTCTCTATTGTATTTTTACAAAATCTCTTCTTTACTCATATATAAATTTTCACCGTCTATGCAAATTCGTGAAAATGAACGAAAGTTTCACCCAAGAGTTGGACGTTTGAGTTAACATGTTTAGGGGTGGGCATGAGTGTAGAATCAGACCGAATCGGTCAAGAATCTCCCTGGGTCTCCAGTTTCCCCGGAACCGTTACTAGTAGTTCCTGATTCTCCAGTACCGCTTTCGATTCGGTCTCTAGTTCTGTCATTAAAATGTCCACCCTTAAGTACGTTTGAGTTATACTTAAGTGACACTTCTATTAATTTTTACGAATTTGCATAGACAGTACAAAATAAATATCGTAAGGGAGAATTCTTGCAAAAATGAATATGCGCGAAAGTGAGTTTTTCAAAAGTACAACGAATGGAGAGTGTGTGCAAAAACACATAATTATTAGAATAGATTTTACAATTTCCCCTGATAATAATTAAAAATCCACTGAATAACTATTATTGAAAACAACCCAAAAAATCTAACATGAGATCATGGTAAGCATGCTACACGTGCACAAGCTTCCATGTCAACCCATGGTTGACTTTTTCTCTACATCGTGGCCGTTGATTCTCATATTCAGATTTTTCGGTTAATCAAAAGTCAGGAAAAACATTGAAAGTGTCGAAGCAACAAAGGATGGTCAATAAGACAAGATTTGGGGTGTACCAATTCCATGTCGTCTTCAGAAACTACAATTCAATATCGTATCTCTCTCTCTCTCGCCGGCCAATACCATTATTTTCCAATACCCATGTTCTTGACCTGACCGTTTCTTTTGTTTTTAGTGTTCATTCCTCAAAACCATCGTCCATAAACACGTACCAAGAAATATTCTACTTTATTGATTTGTCAAATGTATATTATGTACGTAACCCATTAAGTAATGGACTGATTTGGCACTTAACTTTTGTAGTGATTTGATGGATTGATTAAGGTTTGGTTACGTGTGTTTAGGGGTACAAAATGAGAGTTTGAATGAATATTTTGATAAATGATATGATATTGACAAAAAAATATAGAAAAAAATGATATTTTTGTGCATCTGATTACACATAATTTTCACTTTTATATACTGTCTTTTTTAGTACTATACATTTTATTTTGGGATAATCTACTTATGAAATACTAAAAAACCTAAATTACTCATGAAATTGAACTAAAATCAAATTTGATTTAATTGAGAGAACCGGCCCAATTTTGATATTGTTGAAAAATATCAAAATGCCCTTAAATCAATTTCAAATTTTCAAAACTTACGCCTTAAACTCTCTCCTCCAATCCCCCTCCACCTCTTCTCCGACTCCTCCACTCTCCTCTCCTACTCCTCTGTCGCCCCCTCCTCTTCTTCACCCTCGCATATGTCCTCTTCTTCGCCACCGCCAACAACTGATGCTCCAATCCTCCTTCGCCATCTCCAAACCCTCCTCCTCCGCCTTCAACCACCTCCGACCCTCCTTCGCCTTCGATCACCTCCAACCCTCCTCCTCCAATAACAACCGTTGCCCCTACCCTTCTTTGCCACCTCCAAACCCTCCTCCTCCGCCTTCGACCACCTCCAACCCTCTTCCGCCGCCTCCAAACTGATGCAACGTACGTGGCTAGGAAAATTTTTTTATCAAAATTCGTTGATTCGCAAGAATACCGAAGAGTGCTTAAATAGGCAAAACCTAGCCAAACCCTAATTGTAGAAAAATAAATTCTAAACTTATTGGAATAGGAAACAAATTATTAAAATTGCAAAAAATGCTATAAACTTAAGAAACTACGATTTTGACCCTCTAGATGATCTCTGATGGCTGAAATTCGTTGTACCTCATGGTATAGTCATGACTTTTACTCAGACCTTCGTTTTTGCCCGAAAAACACTAGTCTTTTGTCCAAATCTAACACTTTCGCGATAACTCTTATTGTACTAGCTTATGCATACCGACTTCCTCGACCGCAACGTATCAAAACCCTCATCTCTCAGCCATTGACCACCTCCGACCTCCCCAAGAAGAAGGCTCGTGGTGAGTCGTGGCTTTTTGTCTCCCACGAGCCTGCCAACCTAGAATCGATTGCGTCCCTAATTGTTGTTCGAGGTTGGGGGCGGCGGTGAAGGAGAGGACAGAGGCGAGGGTAAGGAAGAGGGGGGAGGAGGGGAGGAGGGAGGTGGAGAGAGATGTGAGGAGAGAGTTAAGGGGTAGCTTTTCAAAATTTGAAATTGATTTAAGGGCATTTTGGTATTTTCAACAATATCAAAATTGAGCTGATTCTCTCGATTATAGTATATTTAATTTTGGTTCAATTTCAGGGATACTTTAGGTATTTTAGGAGTAGATAGTCCTAAAATGAAATTCAAAGTATGAAAAAAATGTACTGAAAAAAGAAAAAAAAATGTAAAGTATGAAAATAAGAATTGTGTATAGTTAGGTGTACAAAAATATTTTTTTCCCAAAATCATATGACATGTTTATTAATTTAGAAAAGGATAATAACATTCAATTTTATCTAACTTTCAGTTAATTATATCAAACTACTTTTCTTTTATTACACATGACCCAATTTTCATTATTTTGTTACCATTAGTGTGTAATGAATATTTTGTTAACATTAGGTGGAATTTTACGATTAACAAACATATAGTATTAATGTATTATATAACTCTAAATATTTTTATTTATTTTATAGTGTTGTAAATGACGGCTGTCATGGTTGCCATTGTGCCGAAAACCACACGGCGCAATGATGTGGCGCTTTAGCTGTTTCGAGCCGGTTTTGAATCGATTTGGGTTGGTTCTATCAGACCTAATTAATTTTTTTATTATAAAAATTGGAAATATCATAACTTATTACAAAACTAAAATTTTATCCCGAAGACTTAATTTGTCTGCCGTCATAGCGCTATGCAACACGTCTACAACCTTTTATTAGACATGAGCAGTCATATTTTTTTACTAAAAGAAGCGTAAAAATAAATAAAAGACTATAGTGAGAGTGTCAATAGAAGCTAATTGATACATTTGAAGTTGGGTTCAAACCCAACCTGTGTTTTTTCTTATAGCTTAGTGTAGCAGGAATACCTGGTAGTGGAATTGGGATGAAAGATTCAACCTAAATCCTATTTTTTTCATCATTCAAAATAATTACAAACACTTGTGGATGCTCCCCAATGAAACAAGAGTGTTGTTGCAAAAACAATAAGATTGTGCACAGCACTAAGCCAAAGCAACAAAAACCAATCATCCATCTCAATAATGTCTCATAATTCTATTGAGGCACACACATTATAGATATATACACAGAGTGATACATTCTTTTTTGTGGAGATTTTTTGTGATCATGTTGATGAGTGATTGTGAGTGGAGTTTCTCTCCTATTCCCACTCACTTTTCACTCATCAAAAAGACAAGCTTTTGAAGAAAATGCTTCCATCTTTATTTATTTGTTTGGGTTTATTTATTTATTCATTTATATGGAGATGGGTTGGAAAAGCTTTGATTCCATATCCCCCACAAAACAACATCTACAAGGGAACAACCAACACAATGACTCCTTTTCATCTCCACCTCCCCTTTTGATGCCCTCATAGCTAATAAGAGAGAAGACCTCACAAGTGATCCAAGTTGAGAGGTCAATGAGTAGAGAGTGCAGTTTGAAATGGCAAGAAAAACTTATGAATCCGACAACATCTATTATATCTAACTGAGAAAAAGATGGGATTAGAAACTCGACAGGATGAATTTTTTTTTATAAAAAAATTAATACTAAAATATATTTTTTATTCTTTGTTTTTGTAAAAAAAAAAGAAAACAAAAAATTCAAAATTATTTTTATTTAATTTTTTTTAATGAAAGGGTGTTTTCGTCATTTCACAAAAAGTTAACATAATATTCAAAAAAGTTAACTGAAAATGGGTAAAGTGAGACTTTTGCAAATTTAAGAGACTGCACAAATAGATTTTGAACTTAAAAAGGGTTAAGCAAAACTCGATAAAACTTAAGAGTGGTTAAGTAAAATTTTACTTAAAAAGTATTAATCTCGGTTTCTCGAAGAGGAGAGTATGGTGCTACACAACTCAACTTGGATGTGTGGCATAAGTCCAAAACATAACATTAATTAAATTTTACAAGTCAGACATTGATTAGGACTCTTAATCAGAAGATAATTCAAATTATTTGTTAAATCTTTGGTGACATAATAAGAATATAATAATACAAAAATGTTAAGATCAGTGCAAAGCAAGAGCATATCATGAATAAAAAATATAATAAAAGTATTAAAATAATCACTGTTGAAAACAACTTTGACCATGCATAATTAAGCCACTGGCTTTTTCCTTAATCATGTATTTGTCCAAAGATGATTTATTTATCACTTGTGAACTGAGAATTATAAACAAACAGTTACATTCTCGTTATTTTCTGAACTTGAATTTATGTTGGATTTGAGTTTTTGTATTGACAAAGGCCCAGAGATTGGGCTTGTTGGTCTTAGTTTATGGGCCCAATCCAGAAGGAGTTTTCTTCGAGGCTGCCCATTTGTTCAAATTTAGGTATTTGGGTCACAAGATCATTAAAGGCCCATTGACATGAAATTAGCACACATATTATTTTCAGTTTTGGAGATTGAAATATATAAAGTTGTTTGTGTCCTAATCAAGTACCTTAGGAGTTATGGACTAAATCTTACATTCTAGATGTTGAGATTTAAATTTTATATTTAATAGGCTATGGTTTAATGTTTTACGATCAATCTAATATTCGTTTAGAGATTAATATTCAAGATATAAATATAAATTTATGTGTTTAGAAATACTAAATATGTACGTTCATAAGTTATATTTAGTATTTAGTTTATATTGGAAGGTGTATGATTACTATATCATTAATTATTAAAAATTAAAACACGTGAAAGAATGATTATGATATAGAGCTAAATTATAGCGAGGTTAATAACATATCACACGGACTAGTACAAATTACTACAAACTTGAGCCGACAAGACATTGGTGTGAGTTGATTAAGTTAAAATGTATACTATGACATATTTATGTACCGGCTAGGTAAAAGTGTATATACGACGACACATTGACATATGTGGACGTTAATCTTGATTACTAATTAATGAAATTAATTACTACTAGTTTAGTGTTGGATCTATGTCGTGATATATTTATGAGTGATGTGACGGTTGACGTTTATCATTATTTTTATAAATAAATAATTAAGATGGCATAATATTATATTTTTTGATACCAAAAATATGAAAATGTTTCATATAAAATAAATAAATAAGTAAATAAGATTTAGTTTGTTTTCAAATATATAATAATTTACTTATTAAGAAAAACAAGAGTTATAAATGATGGGGTTCCTTGTAATTTAAAAGGAAGCATATCAATTAAAATAAAATATATTATTGCATATTTTGGGTGTGTTGTGCGGTCAACATAAACATAAAGTACCAGCACTTTAGGAGAAAAAAAAAGGTGACCTAGCTTTAAGGACAGTGGGAGCCTGGGAGGTGTCTGGCCAGTGTACAGAGTGTCCCTTATTTATATTAGGGTAAAATTTGAGTAGGTATACTTGGATAAATCTCATTATCATTAAACATATATTTTTTAAAATTAACTTTCTAGATCTTCTAATTGTTATAAACTTTCTTGCCGTTTTTGTAAAATGCAATTTTGCCTATTTTTAATTTTCAAACATGTGCCCCTCTTGAAAATAAACTTCGATTTAATTTACTTAAAATTGAACCGATTTAATTAGCTGATCTCATGTCTAATTTGGTGTAGGCAAATGAACCAGATCTCAATGGCAGCGTCTTGCACTCCATCACTAGCGTCAGGCTCGTCTCCGAGGTCTTCGTTGAGCCCAAGCTCGACTAGCTTCTCAGAGCCTCCACGATCAGCCACGTCCGCTACTCCATGCTAAAAGTGCCAAACCCTTCGTCGTTATTTTGCTATGTTGGAATCGCCACAACGAGAATATGGTGAACTATCGGTCCCTCCGAGCAAAGCTCAAAGAAAACAGGTCCATCTTCAACACCAGCTCCCACACCTATGTCGTCATCCACCTAATTGTGATCTCAAAATCCTCCTCCGAATCATCGACGCAAAGATTTTTTCAATTTTCATATGTTTGATTTCGCCACCATTTCTCGGTCGCGGACTTTGAAGGAGCGGTGAGGTAGGGAATTCTGACCCATATCTGAGCTGATTTAGGCTATGAGCGGAACAAAAACGAACTAAATCTGAGCTGATTTCCATCTCTAGCCGTCTCCAACATTGAGGTGGATCAGCTCTGAGCACGTGGCTTTGTTTGTCTTCGGTGACGGTGAAGGACAGTGGATGTAATGGTGGGAAGCGTTTCTCTTCCACGGGAGGAAGAAACAACAATGGTCGGAAGGAGGAAGACAGCCGGTGAACTCTTCGTTTTGGTGCGTTGACCTTCACCCGGTCTGGTCTTTTGATATGATCATTTCGGTCAAATTAGATCGGGCCAATTTGACCCGGTTCAAACATGAGGGAGGGTAAATTAGTATTTTCAAACAAAATTATGCGAAAAAACTAATTTGTTTTTGACCATTAACATAAATAAGTTATTCAAATCAAAGGAAAAATCATCATTAGACAAAAAATGTAACAGTTCTTAACATCGAGTATAGTTTCCATTTAAGTGACCTACAAACTTAAAGAAAACTTTACATGTATCTATTTGATAATAAGGTTTCTATAGGTGTACCTACGTAAAATTTGCCCTACTTTTATGATTTTTGGTGCATCACACATAGATCAAGAAAAACGTAGAGGATTGTCGAGCGAAAGAAAAAAAATTAGTTCTCAATTTTTAGATCTCAATGAAATATGATTATTTTTCTCTATAGTCGTTTAAGAGTTCAAGAACGCCGATTTCAAGTTCGTGTGTATACGCTAGAGGTTTCATATTTTTCAAACTAAATTCAATTTACAAATCGACAAATAAGTTATGGTTTTATCAAAAATTTATAAACTTAATATGTTAAATCAAATTTAAGATTACATATATTTATATTTCGATGCGTAAATATAAGAGATAATAACACTTTGTTACACCTAACTATAGCGAAATGACATTTTCATACCTTAACTATTTTAGTCTCTTTTTAGTACCCTGACAATTTTTTTGTGACAACATATCTCTAAAATACCTAAACTACCCTTTATTTAAAAAATCAAAAATTGAATTAATTCAATTTTGTTTATCTTTTGTTCAATTTGGTTTATATTTAAGATGCAATTACAATTATGCTCTCAAATCTAAAATTAAATCTGAACCATTTCAAATCCGGTTTGATAAATCAAATTGGACCAATTTTATTTTAATTTCTTATACCATGGGTATTTTAGTCATTTTAACGTAGGTTGTCACAAAAAAAATGTTAGAGTACCAAAAAAGAAAAATAAATAGTTAGGGTATGAAAGTGTCATTTCGTTATAATTAAGTGTAACAAAATGTCATTATCCTTAAATATAATGTACTGCAATCCTACGATTTCATTACCATAATATACATGAAACTCTAGAAAAAAGATCCATTTTTGTGAAACTCAAACACTCCTTAACACTTAAATTTCAAAAAAAAAAATTCACGTTTTCAAGAACGCAACATTTAGCAATTCTTATTCAAACCGCATAGCAACATACAAAATAATCAAAATGGAGTATATAATGTGTAATTTAGATGAACAAAAACAACTCACTTTAAACTAAATGTGTTGGAACATTTTGCAAAAATACAAACAACACGTTTGCTCCTATTTTTAATGTTTCTGTGCCTTCCCTTTTTCCAACCAGTGAGTGTCTACCAATCCAAAACATGTATGGAACAGAAAAGCTCTTTTCAGTGGAAAAGGAAGGAAAAAGAAGTTGAAAAAAATAAATATAAAGGAATCATGAAAGGAAAGTGTCCTTCAATACCAATAATCACACACTATATAGTGGAGAATGACCTTGACACCACATTGACCTCTACAATCAAATCAAGAAAATAATGACTTTAGCTAGGATTTATAAAGCTTACATTTAGAAAAAAGAGAATCACAAAAAAAACATATATTATGAGGATGGTTTTATGAGAAGATGACGTGTATTTAGTTAATGACAAAAATATATTTAAAATTACTTAACTATATAAAATTGTATTTTTTAAGACTGTAAATATATTTATTCTCGAAAATTTAAGTAATACATATCACTTAAATATACACCACGTATATGAAAAAAAAATTTTAATTGAGAATTGATCAAGTATAGTAATATGCCAGTATCTCTATATAAATAAATGAGATAATATCAACAACCACTCTAGAAATTTTTTTTCTCTAAATTATGCCAAATTTCACATGACACCCTTTGAAAATTTTTTTCTCAGCGTGACCCCCTTAAAATTTTAATTTTCTCACTTAACACATTTATGTTAAATATTAACTTAAAATGACTAAAATGCTCTTAAAGATGTTTTTAATTTACAAATCCTACTCTCTTGCTCTCCTCCCTCCCTCTCTCACGTCTCCTTCTTTTCTCTCTGAACGTTTTCGAGCTGAGAGAGAGAGAGAGAGAGAGAGAGAGAGGGTTTTGCAAATTAAAAATACTTTTAAGGGCATTTTAGTCATTTTAACATTAATATTTAATATAAATGTGTTAAGTGAGAAAATTAACATTTTAAGGAGGTCACGTTGAGCAATTTTTTTTCAAGAGATATCATGTGAAATTTGACATATTTAAAAGGTGGTTTCTGAAATTATCCCTAAATAAATAAACATTATAAATTACAATAATTTCTTCAACAAAACAATATTGCTTACATATATAAATACATAAACCGAAAAATATTCATGTTTGAAGTTGTAATTATTATTTTATATTGAAAAGGGTAAGATCTGTCTCGTCATTATTTAACATATATATTGACATTTTAAAAACGTGATTCACAACATTATAGTATATGCATGCTATATCCACTAAAGCCTCACGAATCATTTTGTGCATTTCACATGGAACTGTACCATGCTTCAAATTTGGGCACTTCAATAATTCAAACCTCTCACATATATACTTTGGACTGCAGTACTGAATATAAATCACATCACATATGTTCGGACAATTATTTGCATATACAATTCGTTAAAAGTTCGATTCACGTGTAACTTATTTATACGTGAAAATTTTGACGGATTTTCAACTCATTATTAGTGAATAAAGTAAAATTAAATTTTATTATACACAAATTAAATGTTAAAAATCGTCTTTAAGAAATCAAACTAATAAATAAAATCTTAAATGTATTTGTTAAGTGATTTTCATGTTAATGCACGTAGTAAGTGAGATTTTCTTTTCATTTTATTACTTGTTCCTTAAATTTTTTCAATCTATATTTTTGTTGTGTTTGCCTTTTTGTTTAATACATTGATATAGCTGCCTAATAAAATCAAGGGGTAATGACAGTTGACTACATCCAACTATGTCACGTTTCAAATTTATACCCCAACTTCTAAATTTTCATTTGGGATACTCAAAGATTAAATAAGCGACACTTAACCCAACATCTGTTAAATCTAACTGAATTGGTGTGTCAAAAGGTCTAAAATGCCCTCAATAGTTTTGGTCTGTTAAACTAGTCTAATTGGTTCAATTGATATGATTATGAAATGACCATTTTACATTTAATTGAATATCAATTTAATACCAATTTAACTAATAAATTGAGGGCAAATATGACTTTTCACTTACACAAATAATAATTATAATTATTTAATATTTAAATATATATATATATATTATTATAAATCATATTAATATTAATAATAATCATTAATTAACACTAATTAAACCTCCACCCCACTCCCGTCTCCGCCGTCTCCGACCGCCCACCCACCTCCGTCGACCCACCCACCTCCGTCGCGACGGCCCACCTCCGTCGAGCCACCCACGACCTCCCCACGGCCCCGACCGGTGCCCTCGTGGTCTCCTTCGTCGCGGGCCACGATGAAGTGGCCGATCCAGATCTGGTCTGCGGCGGAGACGGCGAGTTTTGCCGATCCAGATCCAGCTCGGCATCAGGTTCCTAGGAATCGGCATCAGCTCGGCATGCTCGATGATTTACGAACTCCTGACTCTATATCAGACACCGAGCTTGTTCGACTGCCTGATTCTGGACACGTGTTGCGGCGCCGATCTTCGGCACCTCCGTCAGCGCCAACACATCAATCACATCGATCCCTTTGCAGCCGATTCCCAGGAACCTGATGCCGAGCTGGATCTGGATCGGCAAGACTCGCCGTCTCCGCCGCAGACCAAATTTGGATCGGCCACTTCATCGTGGCCCGCGACGAAGGAGGCCACGAGGGCACCGGTCGGGGCCGTGGGGAGGTCGTGGGTGGCTCGACGGAGGTGGGCGGGCGGTCGGAGACGGCAAAGACGGGAGTGGGGTGGGGGTTTAATTAGTGTTAATTAGGGTTAATTAATGATTATTATTAATATTAATATGATTTATAATAATATATATTATTAATAATATATATATTTAAATACTAAATAATTATAATTATTATTTGTGTAAGTGAAAAGTCAGATTTGCCCTCAATTTATTAGTTAAATTGGTATTCAATTAAGGGTAAAATAGTCATTTCATAATCATATCAATTGAACCAACTAGATCAGTTTAACAGACCAAAATGATTGAGGGCATTTTAGACTTTTTGACATACCAAATCAGTTAGATTTAACAGACGTTGGGCTATGTGTCGCTTATTTAAACTTGAGATATGTCATTCGAAAAACTGGAAGTTGGGGTATTAAATTTGAAACATAACATAGTTGGGTATAGTCAACTGTCATTACCCCTAAAATTAATGTAATCGATCTTACACTTTCACAAAATAATATATTAACCATCGATGAAATTTGTGTTTGACATTAGTATTCTACCGCCAATCATTAGGGCTGCCTATTTTAACCAAAATAAAATAATAGCCAAATCGTAAACCAAACCACAAAAAATAAAAAATCATGAATAATAGTTTGGTTACTGTTTAATTTTTAAGTAAACCATTTAATTTTGGTTTGATTTCAGTTAATTTATATATTTTATATATAACCAACGGTTAATCATAAGAAAACAAATCATAATTGGTCGTATAAGTGTCAATCCCGTAAACATTCACGTTTACTCACGTCTTCTTTCTTTAGCGAAATTGGAGTGTGTATTTTTTCTATTTAATAATATTTTGTAACTTGTACATATCTTAATAATAGTTTGTTTATAGTTTGTGAATCTATTTTACCACAAAAACAACTTGCTGCAAAAAATGAAGATTGAAGATAGTTTTAACCTTTTAGTTTATTATTATTATTTTATTAAATTTTAATTTTTGAGAGATTGTAGTGTTAGATTTAGTATAATATTACATGAAAGATAGGCAAGACATTTTTTTTATCATTAGAAAGTGACCGGAATAAGCGCTCTTGAATCTCTCATCGATTGATTCTTAATGATTTTTTGGCCATTTAAATTAATGTTTATTCATGTTCTTAATTAAAATTAGTTAAATGGATAAAAATTGATCCTAAGCAAACTATTTAAAACTGAAATCAACGTCGAATGCCATATTAAACTCAAATTGTATGTCCAAATATTTAATCTATAAATACCGATTGGTTCGGTCTAAACAAAAAATTTGAATCACATAACTTTTGTTTGGTTAAAAACCGACCATTCAATTGATTTTAATTATGATTTTAAAATTTATAAAACTAAAATTTTCGATTTAGTTTGAGAACAAGCTATTTAGTTCGGTTAACCAACAATGGACAACTGTACCACATCATATTATTTCAAAATAATAAACTATTTAATAAAAAAAATTTAAAAGGAAATAAATGTTAGTTAATTAATTTCCCAATATTTAATTAGTATAAGATCATATTTTATAAGAATAATTACAGCTAATAATGGCCTTACCTACCACAAATTGAGATGTGTAGTTGGTGGCTATACGATAATAACTTGTCTTGATTAAGCTTTACCAACCCTCATATATAATACATTATTATTATTTTTAATTAAAATATGGTTATATATTCCTTACGGGTTCCTTTTATAAAAATTAAACTGATTAAACTAACATTATATATTTAAATTTAATTGTACATGTTTAGCTTCTTCTTTACACGACTACAACGAAGTTTTAAAACAGGAAATTTATGATTTTTGAAATAGATATGATTGGCTAGCTAGGTCTCTCTATATATATATATCAATATCACGTTGATAAGAAGATAGGGTTAATTAGCGGTCCATCACTATAGCATTAGATTTTAATTAACAACCACGTTTTGATCTAGTCAATTAATTTTTTTCGTGCCTATCTTTTTAGCTGTTACATAATCAATATAGTTATTTTCTTGGTGACACAACAAGTGTATATATACTTTACACGTAATTTCGAGATTTTGTAGGACGGTGTTAAATAAACACTCTAGATTAAATTACAGCTATAATTAATGAGTTTACACATAACATAAGGTTAATTTTTATTTAATTAATTTATTCTTCCTTTTCACGTGGTTTAACTATCGTGAGTGTAAATTAATAATACATACCTTGAGTGCAATTCGCAATTAGCGGTTTGTCCCCAGTATTTTAGGGTTGTGTGGTTTCGTTTCTTTGGCGAGTGTACGTGACGCGAGACTGCGGGTGTACAAATACGAAAAGGCTTCAGCGAATTATTGCGGTGATTTCGACGGGCTCTTTGCGATGGTAAAGTTAGAGAATATTATTTTGATATCATTTGTGAGGGAAGACAGGTCCGGGAGGGGGTTGTCCATGGTTGGGCAGAGAAACTCCGACATTTAGCTTGTTGCGGGAACGGTGGTTGGGCAGAGAAACTCCGACAATTAGCTTGTTGCGGGAACGGTGGAGATTGGTGCAACAAGAGCATACGGGACGGGAGAGGATTATCGGAGGTAGGGTAGGAAAACTCTGGCAATTAGCTTGCTGCGGTTTTGGATGGTTGATGGATCGGTATTAAGAGGGATATGAAGTTCTCTGGCGTCGATGGGCAGAATTATGTAAGCATATCGAATTATGAGGTATTGGTTTTCTAAAGCTTCAATACACCATGGGGTGTTTAATTGGGCTCGGTGCTGGGAGGGATTGGGGGTTCTCTGGTGTCGATGGGCTGATATGGGTAAACACAAAAAGTTTGGAGGATTTGGTTTATTAATGATTTGTGATTCCCATATTAATCACAAGATTGATCAAGGAAGCTCGTTTAATGCATCCTGTAGTAAGATCACGAAGTTTCTCCATCCGTGTGAGGTGGAGGTCGTGACTTTGCATGATGCTAACTGGTTCGAGTCTATTGGCCTCCGGGGTTATCATGTTGACTTGTTTAAGGCATTATGTAGTAAGATCACGGGGTTTCTCCATCTGTATGAGGTCGAGGTTGTGGCTCTACATTATGCTAAACGGGTCGAGTCGAGCATCTTTGAAGGTATCATTAGCGATTGTTGTTGCATACTGTCCACTTCTAGAAAATGTGTTTTTATTTATTTATTGGGAAAACTTTACTTACCTCCCCTGTACTATACCCGATTTTCACTTAACTCTCCTGAAAGATAAAAGTGGTTTGTGAAGTCCCTGAAGTTGTCTAAATTTTCACTTAGCCCCAACGGTGTTAACTCACAAATGAAAAGTCCAAAATGCCCTTTATTGAACAATAAACTAAACTTATGATTGAAGGGTATATTAGCCTTTTCACATAACAATTGAAAAATAAGGAATCAAAAATATTTTTATGAAATGGCTAATATGCCCCATCTTCAACCTCCACCTCCAACCCCTCTTCATCTCCCTCTTGTTCGCAACCCCATCACCACCAGATTATCAATTCGCAGCCACCACCAGTTTCGATTCAGGAGTTCTTTCAGGCAATCAACTAACAACTGTCGTCGATTGGAAAAAATTGGGTCAAATCGAGATAACCACCATCGATTGGGGAAGATGAGGCCAAATCGGAACAACCACCATCGACTGAACCAGATTCTCCATCTCCGTCGATTGGGGAAGATGTTCTTGACCCCAGCAGAGAAATCGATTTCGTACTTCTGGGTCATGTTCAGGTACAAAATCCCCCAATTTTGCTTCTGCTGCTTGGCCTCATTGTCCAGAAGCTCGAACATGAACGTCTCCGTCACGCCCTCCTTCCTCAGCGGCGTTCCGACCCCTGACCTCAGGTGGCACAACAACCCCTTCAGGTAGATCTTTGCGTACGCCTCCGTTGCGTCGGCCTCTTCGGGGTCGGTGCTGGAGCTCGGCCACCCAGTCTCCGCCATGACGGCCGGTATGTTCTCGTGCCCCGCCACCGTTATGGCACTGACGACGGCGTCGACCATCATGTCGAAGAGGTTCCAGTACTTGACGTCGATGGTGACGTCATCGCGGAAGTTGAAGGCGGGCCGACGACGGAGCCGTCGTGGGGCTCGGCGAAGGCGGAGGAGGGAATTGGATGTGAAGGAGGAGACAAAGGGTTGTGTAGAATAAAGAAGAGGGTATGGTTAAAAATGTAATTTCCTAGATTAATTTAAGTATTTTTTATTTATTTTTAGTTGAAAAGACAAGTTTACCCTTGAAATATGAGTTTGGTATGTTATTTGATAAAGGGTAAAAGGGTCATTTCACATTCAATCAAATAATTATATAATTTATGAATTATACTGCGAGGGCATTTTGGACTTTCCACAAGAAAATTAACACCGTTGGGGCTAAGTGAAAATTTAGACAACTTCAGGGACTCCACAAACCACTTTTATCTTTTAGGGGAGTTACGTGAAAATCGGGTATAGTTCAGAGGAGCTAAGTGAAGTTTTCCCTTATTTATTTTGTTCGTGGCTCTTGTAATTATGTGACTCATAAATTAGTCATATACGCTTTAACTAACCGCAGCTGGGATCACGGTGCATGAGTCCCACCATATGTTGCTTCAGATGTCCGACATGCTTTATGACATGTTAGTTGTTTGATAATATTCACGTTTCCCTAAAAAAAACTATCGCAAATGTAACTAACTTGACGACCTTGGTTCGATGCCATGCTGGCTCAAGAGGAACCCACTACTTGCTTTGATTTTTATCGCAACAAAAGTGTAAAGCTTGCAATAAAGAGTCTGGGAATGAAGTTATATACTATGTCATTTTGGTCATATGTTGAAAAAGAAGTCGAACATCTCAAGAAACTCAACTCTATGACGTATGTCAACTAGTGTCATTTCTTTGGGACACCTTCGTAAATTGAAGTATGAGTTTGGGGTGATCGGCATGTAAGTTTTTATCATATATACAAGTTATTTGCGATCATTTTACTGCCTCAGAACTTAATTAGGTGAAATGATCTTGTTGACCACGTTGTTTTGCTTAGTATCATGAACATACGCTTTAGAGTAATGTAATTTCTCTGGAAAACTTGCTTTGAGTTTGAACATGTTTGAATCTCATTGATATCTTACCTATTTTAGAAGTATTTGAACTATATTTTGAAAAGACTCGACTTTCTAGTATGTTATCCCATCGATCTATTGATATGATGTTGGTCACAATTGTTGTAGATGTGACAGTTAAGAAGAAGCATCATTCCGATATAGATCATCTTGTGGATAATTTGACAATTTAGATCTTCAACTTTCTCCTTGTCGCCCTCAAAACCTTAGTGCTTAAGAATACGAATGGTGTTGAAGTGAACAACTTGAACCAACTTCTATTAGCACGAACATTTTAGTGTCTATTTCCTACTATTGATGGCATGTGTCATGTGTAAATGAGAGCTTCAACAATAAGGGAAAATATAGATATTTTACATCTTATCTTTACGGAATCACCTTAAGTGTAACAAATTTAAACTTAGGGTGCATGAAAACAAAGTTTTATAGTTCTTTTTTCATAGCAAAATGATTGATTGAATATTAATGAGGGTGAAAAAACCCATCCAAGACGGAATAGAAAAGTCAATATGATACACCAGTATAGCTGTATAGGTGAGAATTGATATGAGGAAATTAATGTTGGGTTTTTGTGTCTTAACGCAATGTATTTTCAATCTAATCATGTAATAAAGACTATTAGTTGAAATAAAATCGGCATTCATATAAATAAGTGTTGTAGTAATATGTTAAGTATGATTTGATTTGTATCATTGATGTGTCAACACATAATAGTAGATCTACATATCAGATAAAATCCTACTTAAGCAGTCCCCGATCAGAATAGCTTCATAAGAAGCGATCGGTATGAGGCTAACTCTAAATGATCACACTCTACTGATCATGGCCAGAAGGGGGGGCAGAGTTAGGTCATAGTATCACCAGACAGGGGTGATATAGGACGACCCGATCATGAGTATGTTACATAGACACAGTCATGAACATACTCATATGTCAGCACATGAAATCACATCCTCAAACAGAAGGATCATTGAGGTCACTATGTAATGAGTGACGAGTTTGACTCAGTCTAACGTCTCCTGTAAAAGGGTTACAATAACGACTGTAATTGGCTCGATCACGAGATACATGAGTTGACTTAATAGATCGCTGAAGGATTTATCCCTCATACGAACGTGTGAGCAAATATCGGTTTAGGCCACTTGATGAGTACAATTGAAATACAATAAGCATGGTCATGCAGTCGATACAGAGTATCAGTTATAATTCAATTAACTCAGAATCTAGAAACAGGACAATTGAACGAAGATGACTTGTCTATGCCTCGTGGTTGTCAAAGATATCAAGGGGATAAAAGGATAGATTAATGTACGACAAGTTTAAGTCGAAATCTCGATAATCACAAGCGTTGGGTAATCATAATGTCTTGATAGAGGCCATTCAGGATGGAAAGGGTAAAATTGTAATTTTACCAGTCCGCCAACGTGTCGTGAGCCTAAAAGTTGAGTAAAACGAATGGAATCATATAGAGGAATCATGAGAGAGACAAAATTTGGTTTTGGATTACACCAGATTAGACCGATTTCAGTTTAGGACTAAATTAGAAATCAAGAACGGTTTAGCTGGACCAATTAATTATAATCTAATTAAATATATTTAACTAATTTAACTAAATAGGGCCTATCCAGATTGGGCTAAGCTAGAATGAGCTTCTCTACATAATTAATTAAAAGCTTTGGGCTTTAAGCCCATTACGGCCTTTAATTAATTATTGCCTAAAAGGGGTTATAAAAGGGAAATTTTCAGATCTGAAAATTAATGAAAATTATTTTCCAAAACCCTAACTACTCTCCCTCTCTCTCTCTAGCCGACCGGCCACCTCCCTCCCTCTCTCTAGCCGACCGGCCACCTCCCTCCCTCTCCGTCCGTTTTGCTTGTTTCGATCTTCTAGTAAGGGTCGTTGTGAGTATCCCCGGATTGCTCTTCCTGTGTGAACGATCTTTAGAGGTTACTAAATCCTATTTAGTAACAAAGAGATTTTGAATCAAGATAATATTCAAGTTTTATTCTAGCCTAGATCTCATGATCATGTAAGATCCTTCTTTAATATGGAACTTTGAGGTTAATTTTTTGTATGGGCATGAAATTAATTGATTGGAACCCTCAAATAATTCTTTCAATTAAAAGACAAAATAAAAATTGAGATACAATATATATGATGGGATATAGGGATTGTTCCGTTTTAGTCCAAAATTCCAAACATGATTTCTTGATTGATTGATTGTCGTCATTGATAGCCGTTTTGAAATTGGATTGAGATTGATGAAAACAGGGGGAGATGGGGCCCTATTCAATTTTGAGGCAAAGCTCAAAGAAAGCCCACCCAAAAGTCCATAAACGGAAGTCCGGTTGAGAGGTTTCAGCTCACCTTCAGAAGTGAGACGATTGGCTTTGAAAAAATTGACATCAGCCTCGAAAATCTTATCCGAATAGGGTAACGAGGCACTGCCCTCGAAACCACACAAATAAGCACCCTTGCAACATCGTCGTCGTCGAAAGGCACCACCAACCCCAAAAAATGAATCGACAACATCTCCGAGCCAAGTCATAAAATAGAAATCATGGAAAATAGACGAAGGGTTAATTTGATTATTTTACATAAATACTAACCAAATATCCAAAAAAGTTAACATGGTAAGTAAAAGTGTAACAATAAATAGGGTTAGATAAATGAAAAATCAAACAAAACATCAACCAAAAAACCCTCATATAATAAACAAATAAATAAAACCAAAAAAAGTAAAAAAGAATAGCCTGCGTTTTGGACGACCTTGTCCTGTACATATATTCATTCCTACACCAACCGCAACTCTACTAACCAGAACATGACAAGCACCAAAAACCACGTTATCCACGTGTCACCATCACACGGAGTAACGGAGATCGAACGGCTACGTGACGCTTCCAACCAACTCCCCAAACTCGCGCTTATTTAAACCCCTCCCATTTCCACACCCTCCTCAGGAAAGGACCTTCAAAATTCCCTTCCAATTCAAAACAAAACAAAACATGGACTCCTCTCCGGTCGTCCACTGCAACGGCGGCGCCGCCGATCCGCTGTGCTGGAACTCTGCGGCGGAGGCGATGAGGGGGAGCCACCTGGACGAGGTGAGGAGGATGGTGGCGCAGTTCAGGAAGCCGGTGGTGCGGCTCGGCGGGGAGACCCTCACGGTGGCGCAGGTGGCGGCGATCGCGGGCCGGGACGGCGCGGTGAAGGTGGAGCTGGCGGAGGCGGCGAGGGCCGGGGTGGAGGCGAGCAGCGAGTGGGTGGTGGAGAGCATGTGCAAGGGAACGGACAGCTACGGCGTCACCACCGGCTTCGGCGCCACCTCTCACCGGAGAACCAATCAGGGCGGTGCGCTCCAGTACGAACTCATCAGGTAATATAACCGTTCCAAAACCGCCAATATTCATTTAAATTATTTTTATTTTTATTCTAATTTGGAATTGGAATTGGTTTTTCTTTGTTAAAATTAAATAGGAGTAGTTGGCAATATTAATTTATTTATTTATAAGATCAGCAACGCCAACACCTGTCATTTTAATTATTATTATTACGGCCGAAAATGTTTTTACCACTCTCTTTAAATGATTTTGCTTGCGAGTTCAAAATTCATAATGGTTAAATTATTATTAACACGATAGATTAATTACAAACTTATTTATCGTGGTCAAAATTTTAAAAGTTATATTATTATTTTTAGAAAAAAAGAAGTTAAAATAACAACAAACTTTTTTGTATGCGACGTGTCAATATAATTATTACATATTCTCCGAATTTTAATCATGTTATCCATATAGGTTTCGGCTTTAACCCTTACTATGACCCAAATATTTTTGTACTATTATCATTTATCACATGTCCTTCACTGGCCGTAGGCCCATAAATTTTTCTGGACTTTGGCCACATTTCACATGGGGAAATAGTAGCCGCATTGTTGGGTTCATTGTGGGCCCATTTATTTAGGCCCAAAGTAGTGTCCACTGAAAACAGTAGTCATCATGAATAGTGAGCAATAGTGAGTGAGTTACTGTGTGTGCCATGGAAACATATAAAAAGTCCATTAAATGGTCTAGCATTTTTTTAGAACATTATTTGTTTTCACAATCATACCAAATATGAAATTTTGTTTGTTTTCGCGTTCCACTGTAATAAATTTTTGACTGATTAGCGTCTAACATTTTTCAGAACACTACTGTTTTGTTCAGATTCTTAAACTCGGGGATATTTGGGAACAGGACAGAGTCTACACACACATTGCCTCACACCGCGACGAGAGCGGCTATGGTGGTGAGGATCAACACTCTGCTACAAGGGTACTCGGGAATCAGGTTCGAGGTCATGGAAGCCATAGCCAAGCTTCTGAACCACAACATCACTCCTTGCCTGCCTCTCAGAGGCACGATCACAGCCTCCGGCGACCTGGTCCCTCTCTCGTACATCGCGGGCCTCCTCATCGGCAGGCCCAACTCAAAAGCCGTTGGCCCTGCCGGGGAGGTTCTCGACGCCGTCAAAGCTTTCCAGGCAGCTGGGATCGAGGGCGGGTTCTTCGAGCTGCAGCCCAAGGAAGGCCTCGCCCTGGTGAATGGCACAGCGGTCGGGTCCGGCCTAGCGTCTATGGTTTTGTTTGAGGCTAATACGTTGTCTGTTCTGGCTGAGGTTCTGTCGGCAGTTTTCGCGGAGGTGATGAACGGGAAGCCTGAGTTCACGGACCATTTGACTCATAAACTGAAGCACCACCCGGGCCAGATCGAAGCGGCGGCTATAATGGAGCACATTCTTGATGGGAGCGCTTACGTGAAAGAGGCTCAGAAGTTGCACGAAATGGACCCTCTCCAGAAGCCAAAACAGGACAGGTAGATCTATATTAGAGTTTTCTTATTCCAAAATTTAGGTTATCGATCAATTCAGTTCGGTTCGATTATTGATATTGATAACTTAAAACGAGGTCATGTCTCAACTCGGTTTCCATTGGTTTTTATTTTATAAGCAGATGGAGTTCGGTTTGGTTTTGAACCAAATCAAATCGATTATGTACGGTTCATTTATTTTTCAGGGAGCATAATATTTTCTACCTTATTTCTACTAGGTACGCTCTCAGAACATCGCCTCAATGGCTAGGACCTCAGATTGAAGTGATCAGGACGGCGACGAAAATGATCGAGAGAGAGATCAACTCCGTCAACGACAACCCTCTGATCGACGTCTCGAGGAACAAGGCCATCCACGGAGGGAACTTCCAGGGGACCCCTATTGGGGTCTCTATGGACAACACCAGGTTAGCCATAGCCGCGATCGGGAAGCTCATGTTCGCCCAGTTCTCCGAGCTTGTAAATGACCTCTACAACAACGGGCTGCCCTCGAACCTCTCGGGAGGGCGCGACCCCAGCCTGGACTACGGATTCAAAGGCGCCGAGATCGCGATGGCCTCGTACTGCTCAGAACTCCAGTTCTTGGCCAATCCCGTCACGAACCACGTCCAGAGCGCGGAGCAGCACAACCAAGACGTGAACTCCTTAGGCTTGATCTCGTCGAGAAAGACCGAAGAGGCAGTGACGATACTCAAACTCATGTCAACGACCTTCCTGGTCGCATTGTGCCAAGCGATCGATCTAAGGCACTTGGAGGAGAACTTGAAGAGCGCGGTGAAAACCACGGTCTCTCAAGTGGCGAAGAAAGTCCTGACGACGGGGCTAAACGGGGAGCTCCACCCGTCGAGGTTCTCGGAGAAGGAGCTGCTCAGGGTGGTCGACAGAGAGAACCTGTTCGCGTACATAGACGACCCCTGCAGCGCGGCGTACCCGTTAATGCAGAAGCTGAGGCAGGTCCTGGTGGAGTTCGCACTGACGTCGACAAACTACTCCATGTTCCACAAGATCGAGGCGTTCGAGGAGGAGCTGGGGGCGGCGCTGCCAAGGGAGGTGGAGCGGGCGAGGGAGGCGGTGGAGGGGGGGAGGGCGATGATCCCGAACAGGATCGAGGAGTGCAGGTCGTACCCGCTGTACAGGTTCTTGAGGAAGGATTTGGGGACGGAGTTGTTGACGGGGGAGAAGGGGAGGTCGCCGGGAGAGGACTTCGAGAAGGTGTTCGCGGCGGTGTGTGAAGGGAGGTTGATTGATCCGATGATGGCTTGCTTGGAGGAGTGGAATGGAGCTCCTCTTCCTATTTCGTGTTAACACCTTGTGTATGTATGTGCTGTTCTTTTGTATGGTATTGGTTTATGATTGGTTAAATGTGCTGTCGTGAAGTGAACTGTATATTTTCGATCTTCTTGGTTTATGTATGTTCTTCTTGCTTGGTTATAGTATTAGCTTCATTTATGTTCACGGGACAACAATTGTAATGATATTAGATGAATGTTTTCACTTGTGACTTGACATGTGTTTAGTATTTTGGTTTCATTTTGAGGCCGGTTTGAACAATGTGAATATTATTATGGGACGTAGCACGCCGAACAATCAAAACAATAGATTGTGAAATGTCTACAAGATTGACAAACAAAGAAAACAATGATACCCTCCCAAGAAATGGACATGATGCTGCGACAATCACTTATAATACCTTCAAAAATATTCTTAGAACGCTTACCGCTTCGAATGTCTTCCACCACCCTAAGGCAGTTTGTCTCTAGGGTGATCGATGTCCAGTTACTCCCTTTCCTCCAAGATAGTGCTTCCCTGACGCTCACGACCTCTACCCGCTTGTGGGTGGAGATATCCCGAGAAACGTCTACAAAGAACTTCTATGATCCGATTCTCTGAATCTCTACATACGAGTCTAACACTCTACAACCCCCCTTGACCAATCAAGACCCCATCCACATTTGTCATTAAACCCCATGAGCTGGGCGGGATCCAAGCTTGCCTAGACAAATACTCACATGAGCCGTAGTAGGATCTGCTCGCCTGGCCTCACGCCATAGCTTCTGTTGAGCCTTTGCTAATGTTGTCACTACAACCGAATGATTTCATTTCTTTTCTTATTGACATAATAGTTTTTTTTCTTAAAATTGGAAATAGAAAAAGTATCACTTTGCTATACGATAGTTAGTTGCACTCATTGAAAGTTAAGCTAGGTGTAATTATGTAAAAACCGATTATAAAGGTATGAACTAATGTCTATACATTTTTCACAAAAATAAGGAGAGGGAATCACTAATTTCTTTACTTTCATGAACTTATGATTTGTTAAGAGAGTGAGTGATCAGGAAATGAAAAATAAAATAATTTATTTTACAAAATCATAACTTTAGTTTTTGCATGCACACACTTGTGAAAGCCAAAGGAATTGATAAAGGGTTGCACTAGAGTACAAATTAGGTGATATCATACAAATGTTAGAACATATCTCAATTGATGAGATTCATGCTGACTCATCAATAGCATACTAACGTAATTATAAATTAATTGTACATTTATTTTAGTCAATCCACACCATAAGAAGGGTAAATTTGTATTTTTATACAAACATTTAATTTCCTTATTTATAAATTAGTTAATTGTATAATACTTTCTTATTTATAAATTAATTAATTGTACAATATTTCCTTATGAAATCGTTCATAAATTACTTCCGAAATCAAAGTGTTTTCATCAATTTATTACCAAATCAAGTTTTATGAAATCAATTTCAGTTTATTCGTCAAGTTTCATCCAATTTCCTTATTTATAAATTACTTAATTGTATAATACTTCCTTATTTATAAATTAATTAATTGTACAATATTTCCTTATGAAATAGTTCATAAATTACTTCCGAAATCAAATTGTTTTCATCAATTTATTACCAAATCAAGTTTCATGAAATCAATTTCAGTTTATTCGTCAAGTTTCATCCAACATGTGTCATTGTTCAATTCGTCACGTGTCATTATTCAAATCGTCATGTGTCATTGGTCAATTTGTCCAATTCGTCACGTGTCATTATTCAATTCGTCATGTGTCATTAGTTAATTTGTTCAGTTCGTCATGTGTCATTGTTCAATTCGTCATGTGTCATTGGTCAATTTGTCAAGTTTTAAGATCTACTTCATCAATTTCGTCAAGTTATAACCTCAATACAATGAATGAAGCAACTATCTCAATGGAAATCACACCCAAATGAGATAGTTTTATGCAAGAAATATTTCATACAGGCGACATCTTAAAAGTCCACAAAACTAGTAGTAAATTAGTATAACCCATGAATCGGTACATCCCAACTCGTGAATCGACCTGCACCCAAATGCAAAAGTATAGTCAAATTCAATATCAACAAAAATGTATCATATGAACTCAAACAAATCAGATGCAGTCCCAAATCAATAGCTTGGTTTCAAATTCCCAGGAAAAAAATCCAAATAAAAAAATGGATCATATAAACTCACATTTTCAGATGCAGTCCCAAATCAAAAACTTGATTTCAAATTCGCAAGAAAAAAACCCAAATAAAAAACACAAATATTTACAGCAAAACTTACAGATTTGGGAATTATCGCCATCAGGACAAGGTTGCTTTTGCAGAGGACGAATTCGACGCGACATACTTTGTGGTGGACGATTACAGAGCCGCCGCCGCTGCCTGCTTTGCGGAGTACGAAACAGTCGCGACATCGGGACGAGGCTGGCTTGCTCCTGGAGCTGTCAAATCATCGATGACGTCGGTGCAATTAGGAGCATGACGGACATGACCAGCACCAAAGCCTCCAGAGAATCGCCGCCGCCTCGACTCGGTGTTCCTGATAGAAGTGAGCGGCGATTGCAGCGGCGGAAACAAGAGATCGTGATCGGGAAATTCCAATTAATCGTCGCCGCTTCGTCTGATAATCACCCCGCCTCCTCGTCTGGCAATTGTCGTGAATCGTCGCCGCCGTGAATCATCGCCACCGCCAATCGTCGATTCATGTATGGATTTAGGAATGAGGTGGATGAAATTGTGGGTAGGGGTCTTGTGAGAAGGAGGCGGATGAAATTGTGTGGGGAGGTAGGGTTTCTGAAAATGAGGTTATATATATATATATATATAATAGAAGGATAGACCAATATACCCTTTTTTATTTTTTTTATTTGTTTCATTTAGTAATTAGTATCATTAATTTAAACCATTGATTGAAACTAATCCAATGGATATTAGTTGTTCTAACATTTGTACTCTAAGCATTGTTTGTACTCTATTTCATCCCATTGATAAAAGAGGATAATTTTATAGAGATTGAGCCAGTGGGCTGAAACGAATCAAATTAGGCCCAATACAGAGAAATGCTGATCATTTGTCACTACGCTACCATTTTCAAGCAACAGTGTGCCTGAGAACCTCCATCTCTTGATTCTATTCCTCTTCGTCCTCCATCGATCTTCTACCTCCGAAAACCCCAAACCAGTCTCGGCAATGGCGTCCGAGGGAATTCTTCTGGGCATGGGAAACCCCCTTCTCGACATCTCCGCGATCGTCAAGGACGATTTCCTGCAAAAGTAACGATTGTTTCCCGAGAAAATTTGGACCCTTTAACGTTTTGTCATTTTATTGCGTCAATGGATCAATTTTCTAGATGGGTTTTTGCTTTGCATGCGGTTTTATGTGTTTGCGTGTTTTGGGTCCAATCATGAATCACCCACACTTCTGTTTGGTTGCCGAGAAAATTGACTCCAGAGATCTGATTAATCTAATCGCTTTCATTTTTTTGAGGTTGTCTATATGGAGAGTTGAATAATTTGGATAATCTTGTTTACTAACAGATATGACATCAAGACGAATAATGCTATTCTAGCCGAGGACAAGCACTTGCCCATGTAAGTTTCTTCTCACTTCATTTTATATTGTACATAGTGTTTTTATTTTTATTTTTGTCTATTGTGAATTGCTTTGTCGATTACTTAGATGTTTATAGGTTTATAGGTTCTGGTTTTTAAGTGCTGCACTATTCCGAACCAAATTAACGTGAGTGGGTTTAAAATATTGAAGGTATGAAGAAATGACTTCCAGGTTCGATGTGGAGTATATTGCTGGAGGTAATTTGATGCGTAGGACTTTGAATCTTCAATTGTACACTCCTTGGTTATTATATTTAACTTTTTTTAGATTACACCTTTCTCTAATTGGTTTAAACTTTTTTGTGATGTCCATAGGCGCAACTCAAAATACAATCAAGGTTGCTCAGGTATATCGTGGGTTTATATATATTGCTACCTCCATAACAAAATGGGGGTCCTACTACTTCCCTATGATGTCCCGGAATGACAGTCCAATTCTCTTTGGAAGTAAATTATGCATGAAATATCAATCATATCCTTCTGATTAGTTAGTGATGTGTGGAGGTTAAGTCAATTTTATTTTGCTCATCCTTATTTCCTTACAATATTAAAATACGGGACACTCATTTTGGGACAGAGGGAATACAAATTTTGGATCGTATGCATACTTGACATGTCACTATTCCTCTTGTATTCATGTCTCTTGCAGTGGATGCTTCAAACTCCTGGTGCAACTAGTTATATTGGTTGCATTGGGAAGGACAAGTTTGGCGAGGAGATGAAGAAAAACTCTAAACTTGCTGGTGTTAATGTAATTTTTTTCTTGCATTGTTCTTATCCATTACCTTTTCCCCCGTCTCTCTCAAGAAATTTGACCTCTATATTTCTATCAGGTTCATTATTTTGAGGATGAGACTGCACCAACAGGCACATGTGCTGTCTGTGTTATGGGTGGCGAAAGGTCAGTTTAAATATTTTGCCTATTCTGGAACCATATCGCTTACTGAATCATTGAAGGAATCTAATTGTTGGTGGTCCCCTTGTGCTCAAGTTGGTTTCTTTGATCCACTATGACCATATATATATAGTCTCACGAGGCTCATTTTGGATCTTCTTTGATTTCTGTTAACCTAATTTCGTAGTTGCTAATTGCTTGTCTTCTGTTCTACTGTATCCTCATTCCCTTGTCAGGACAGGACATATAATTTGATTACTGGTTAGTTGCTGTCAAGTAATGCAAATCTCTGTTTATGAATGTTATAGCATGCAGTTGATAAATGCGTTGTATATGTGGCTATGCTTATTTGCATTTGACTTAACAGCGATGCTATGTTAATAGGCATGCGGAATTTATTTGGTGTGTCATTCTCATATCCAACTTCTAGTATTGTTTCTCATTTCCTGCATGGATGTTTCCAACACCCATAGCCTAGATTTCTGATGTGATCGTGAGATGTGGGTATAAAGTCACTTGCAGAGTTCTCATCAGTACACTCATAATTGATTATTCTTCTTTTCTTGGCTGGAAGTCTTAAATATGCTTACGTGTGCAGGTCACTTGTTGCTAACTTGTCAGCAGCAAATTGCTACAAATCTGAACACTTGAAGAGACCAGAAAATTGGGCACTAGGTACTAATGTTGCCCTTCATTATCTCTTGCTGTATTGTCCATAATTTATCAAGTGTTGACTACGCTGTTGCTTGTTATGGACCCTTGTTTGAACAGTTGAAAAGGCAAAATATTTCTACATTGCTGGATTTTTCCTTACAGTGTCTCCAGAATCCATCCAACTTGTTGCTGAACATGCAGCTGCAAAGAACAAGGTGCGACTATTTTATGAAGTTCCCTATTTTTTGTGATTGGTGCTTTTGACTAATATCCCATTATAATGGCTCTAACGGGCACTCTTTCAAGTTATTATCGAGGTATTCTTTAATGTTTAATATACGTGCTTTAACCTTTTTCATTCATCTCCAGATTTTCATGATGAACCTTTCAGCTCCTTTTATCTGTGAGTTCTTCAGGGATGCGCAGGAGAAAGCTCTGCCGTAAATCTCTCGTCTCTCTTATGTTCATTATCCTGGCTATCTAAATGGGAATGCACTAATAAGGTTTTATATGGTACAGGTACATGGACTATGTTTTCGGGAATGAAACAGAAGCAAGAACCTTCTCAAAGGTTCACGGCTGGGAGGTAATGACCAATACCTGCTTTGTCTGTTAATTAAACAACTCTTCTGAAAAACCACACTCTCACCGTTTCTCAAGTACTGATTACGGCGAACCATATTTACTTGTCTTCATTGATCAGACCGACAACATTGAAGAGATTGCCATCAAGATTTCTCAGTGGCCCAAGGCATCGGGAACATATAAGAGGATTACTGTCATCACTCAGGGTCCAGATCCAGTTGTAATTGCTCAGGACGGGAAGGTACAGTTATTCACCGTGGAACTGTTACCCAAGGAGAAGCTGGTGGATACCAATGGGGCAGGTATGTGCTCTCTTATCGACCTTGTTAAATCTTGGTGCTTTTGTAAGATTCGTCTATTGGGAAGTGAGGTTATATGAAACTTTGAAAGTGCAGTGTCACTGCCAGGATCAATTCTCATTTGTCGTATTTGTGATGTTGCTCAAAATTTTCTTCTTTAAATCATGGCAAGGCTAAGTAGAGTGCATGCTATGGTATTTACAGGAAATTGATATGACACACTCAAGCCTCTGTTGATATTGCCAACTGATTGTGTTTTATTATAGAATACTATAAACGAACAAAATTCGTGTACAGCTTAAGAACTTAGAATGCCTCTTTGCTTTGGTTACTCGGCATCTTATACTTATTACGTGGCAGGGGATGCATTTGTCGGGGGATTTCTGTCTCAGCTGATTCTGGAGAAACCCATAGCGGAGTGCGTGAGAGGTGGTAACTATGCAGCAAATGTCGTAATCCAAAGGCCGGGGTGCACATATCCAGAGAAGCCTGATTTCAGTTAGGCTCATTTCTCTAGTTTAAGTGAAGTTGCTACATTAACTCCTGAACCCAAACTATCTTGCAGAGAGTTTTGTTTTGTTTAGTTTTTATGTTATGTATTGTTTTTATTAGAATATCATGGTTGTGATGCTTGCTGATTTGTTGAATCCATGATTTTATTGAGAATGAAGAAATTATTGTGAGTACTTTAGTTGGTGAATTCAAACACTTCTTCAGCCTGTTGGAGCATTTCCTGTTTGACCAATTACATAAAATAATGGAAAATTGTAAGAGCTCTCTGTAGATAGTGGCCTTATATTATATTTAGGGATAATTACACATCACTATCCCCAATTATGCACGTTTTTTACATCACTATCCCTAATTTTAAAACATGTTTTTCCGCCCATTCCATTGCCATTTTATCTTACGGAGCTTAATAGGCTTAACCAACTGACATGGTTATATTTCAAAGTTATGCCCTTGAACTCTCTCTCTGTCTGAAATGGTATTTTTATTCATTAGTATTTCTCTTTTATTTGTATCAAATCTTTAAAATTGGACGAACTTAGTGGCTTAGAAGCAAAGGAGATGAACATGGGATATCGACTTCAAGAGCTCTGATTATGCCATTGCTAGTCCAATTTTGCAAGAAATATCTCTATACTCAGTTTTTATACAAAACCCAAGGTTTTTAAAACTCTGAAGTTTCGTTTATAAATAAAGAGATAATTTCAAACAACTTAAAACATCAAAACAAAGGCATAAATAACACTAATTCAAACATAAATAACATGAGAAACAAGTTCAAACAACAATAAATAACAATAACAAAGTCAAGAGAATAAGTCCACATTTGAACGATCCACACATAGAAAACACGATATTGTCTTAGTCTTGACAAATAAAATAAAAAGTGACAAGTAAAATGTTCGTGTCACGGTAAATAACAAGCGAAGTTAATCGCTATGGAAGCAAGTAACTTTGAGGAGCAACTGCTGGGGATCGGGCATCTGAAAAACACAAGCATCACCTAATTTGAGAAGATTATCACCCCGAAATATACACCAACCGGAGCTTAACCTGCCGGTGCGCCCCGGTGGAATGGCCAGCCGTACGCCCCACACCTTACCCGACGTCTCTAGGCTTATATATGCACCGTTAACACCAATTCCTTCCATGTGCTCTTTGTAAAATTCTGCAGGTATGCTCTGCAAGTGCACACACATGTATATGTTAAAAACCTTACCTTACCTGCTTATATACACTAATTGTGCTTACACCTCGTTGACACTATTGTATCGGAAATTGCACAAACTCACAGTAAGTATAAACTTTTTGTATAAAATCACGGTAAATAGAAAAATGATAGTAATCAGCGATCACCACATTTAAGTACACCGTTCTTGCATAGACTTGCGGTATACAAAAAATGTTAATATCCATCACGGTTAACTATCGCATGTTGTTACTAGGCGCTCGATGACTAATCCAACACTAGCGGTTCGATGGTCTGATCATGGTGATTATCATCAATATTTGTTGCTTACAGTAGTTTCATGCAAAATTATGTAGTTAATAGCAAGATTGTGTGCAATTTCTCCCTTATTCTAACTTAAAGATAGCATCTATGCAAGTTTGATCTAAACTTTTTCTAAATTATGGATATGGTGTAATGGGTTTGGAGGTAAATATGCATACCAGATAGCCACGCTCCACATAAGATTCGTTCATAACCTTGAAGAATGCAGGACACTTTGATTCGAAGGCGAACTTGACTGCAGCATTCTCACAGTTGCTCTCTCTTGCAGAGGAGGTTGCTGCAGCATTCATAGAAGTGCCCTCTTGTGTGGAGGGAAAAGTTTTCTCACAGCAGTGCCTCCCGTAGACTCTCACATGGAATGTCGATCGCCCTGCGTGCTGGAAGAGTAGAATCTCCCCGTCCTTCAAGGAATGCTCTTCTGCAAACCTCGCCCACTCCCCCCTGAAATACCAGTGCCCTTTCATCTCCTCTGCGCAGACCTTGACAGAGCCTCGTGGACCTTCGAGCCAATATTTCTTGGCCTCCATTCCAAACTGCCTCGCAAATGCTGGTGGAATGTGCTGCAGACACCACCATATATGTATGTATATGTCAGTTTGTATGGTTAATTGATTAATGAACAAGCAAAGTGGATAGTCATTACCATTTGGGCCTGGTAGTCACCAAACAATATCTTGAAAAAGGGAGGTGTCATTCTTCTCCAACACCTTTGCCTTGCCTGTTCAAGTAAACTATCAATCATTAAACATTGTTTAATGGACAGAGATTGTTAGCAAGAACATGACAAGAAAGACTGAACAAAATTAGTAACCAAGAACCATTTATACAACAAAAAATGTACTTGTGCAGGCTAATAGGTTAATAAGATAAAGTTTCAACCTATTCAAGACTTTCTAAGGTCACTGTTTATAAGTCTTCAAACACAAACAAGATCATGACAGAAGATCACAAGAAAGACTTAAAAACCAGTAACCAAGAGCCAAACAGATTTTACTTCTTTCATGGTTATAATGTTGCTGGGACTACTACTCACCTCAAAACCACAGAAAATGGAGAAAAACTAGACTGATGAGGATCTTACTTGAGAAAATCACAGAATTAGTACTCTAGTACAATTAATTTCCCCATTATTTTTGTATCTCTTGAAATATAAACAAAATCATGTCAAGAAAGACTCAACAGAAAATGTACCTGTGCATGCTAAATGCTAATAGATTCATAAGAGAAAGCTTTCACCTATACAAGACTTTCTAAGGTTACTGTTCATAATTCTTCTAACACAAACAAGATCATGACAGAAGATCACAAGAAAGACTTAAAAACCAGTAACCAAGAGCCAAACAGTTTTTCCTTCTTTCATGGTTATAATGTTGCTGAGACTACTAGTCACCTCAAAATCACAGAAAATGAAATAAAAAAACTAGGCAGATGAGGATCTTACTTGAGAAAAATTCAGGGGGAGCTTGAAGCAAGAAGATGTTCAAAGACAAATACAAGGAGCCTCTTCCTTAAATGAGGGGATAAAAGGAGGCAAAATGGGAGAATTAATAACCCTTTTCTTTAATTTTCAATCCCATAACACCAAATGGTGAAACTCTCTTTCTGGAAAATTGAAAATTGTTTCTGCAGAGGAAGGTCTGTGCACATCTTTGAACTGAGACAAGAAAATGAATGGCAGATTTGGTGCTCACAGAAAACTAACATCAAATAGGAATAGAACCGACTTTATTTTCATCAATGCATATAGGCAAATTTGTCACATCTCCTTCCCTTTTGGTGGAGAAGAGGGTTTTGACCCAACAGATAAACAAAAGAACCATCGATTGGTGTGCAAGATGGGAAAAAAGAGTAACCTTTCCAAGAAACAAACAAGAGCAGCAGCAAAATGAAGAGGGAGAAAAGGGACAACTATTAGGGCACATCCTGAGAACCCCAAAATCAATGAAATTTAGACTCTTCTTGAAATGTTTCTGCAGAGGAAGCTTGTGAGACAAGAAAAAGAATGGCAGCCCTCTTTTTGATGTTCACAGAAAAACTAACACCAAATAGGAAATGGCAATGAATTTTATTAACATAAATGTGTTTATGCAAATGTTCTTTCTCCTTTCCTTTTGGTGGACAAAACTAGAGGGTTTAAACCCAACAGATAAATCAATGACTCCTCTCTATCTCTGTTAAGGTTTTCAATTTTTGTTTTCTTCAAAAATCATAACCAAACAGAGAAATCAATGACTAGTAAAGGAAAAAGGGTCCATAACCAAAAACAATTGATTAGAACAAAAAACTAGATTTTGTGTTCTCTGCTCTTCCAATTGATAGAAAAGAGTAAAGGGTTTGGATTGTTGTCAGTTGTTGGTTTAGATGGAGATATAAACCTAAGCAATCAGAATTCAGAGCCCAAATAGTTGAAGAAATTGAGGAGGAGATGTTGACGAGGGATAAATTTTTTAAAAGTATGTCCATTTAATTAAAATTTGTTTGATTACTGGGGAATTCGTAAATCTTATAAGGTTTACCAAAGTTTCACGACTGTTCACAATAAAAGAGTGGGGAGAGAGTGTATACTTCCAGCATCGTGAAGAGAGGGTTAAAAAAAGAAGAAGCGAAAGACAAATAGTTTGAAAGAGAAAGGACTTCAAATTTTAATGTATTATAATGCATTTACTCATATTTATCAAATATGTAATACACTATTTTCTTAAAAATCATAAATATATAATACCATACTCCAAAAACAAATAAATATACAATACCATTATTTAATGTAAATAAATATATAATATATAATAAAAATATAATATATTTATGAAATATAATTAGTATTTATTGTACTAATATATACTTCTCATATTTAATAAATATATAATATGTTCATTATTAATAATAATAAAATAATATATATATATATATATTCATGAGTATAACTTATATTTATATACTTCTCATATTTAATAAATATATAATATGTTCATTATTAATAATAATAAAATAATATATATATATATATATATATATATATTCATGAGTATAACTTTAATTTTATAAATTATAATTTTTATATAGACGAAGTCGGATGAAAATTTTTTTTAAATAAACAATTATATCTAGATGAGCCACCAGGAATTATATCTTGTGTCAACGATTGGGTCGGGTCAAGTTTCTGTAGCTTTGGTCCAAGTCGCATCCACGGATACAAATCCCAAAGCGTTGAGTGTTTCGTTTGTGTTTCCAGAAGAAACCCAAAGAATGGCGAGAGCTTTTGTTTCTTCTCCTTCTCTCTACAATTGCACCGCCACAAACTCCATGGCGCTCAAGGGTTTGCTCTACAAGCCCAGCTCGTGCTTGTCATTTTCTCTGTCCACAAGCTTCAGCTTCGGCTCTGTCTCAATAAAACCTCTTAGAATACATTTTCAAGGTAATTTTCTTCTATAGCTATCTAATACGCTTCATGGGTTTCATGTAATTCTGTTTGTTTACTGATTCCCACTTTTTAAATTCTGCAGTTTTTGATCTTTATACAAGTTATGTTGAACTACAGATTGTTTGGTACTAGTGGTTGTTGCAATGCCATTTAATTAGACCTTTCAAGTGTCTAAAGTTGGTGTCTTTTGGTTTCTGTGCTACTGGGTGGTAGCTCTGAGTTAGATAGTGAAGTATGTACCCAAAAGGGTATCCAATTTGATGAAGAGTTCTGAACTTGTTGGAATGAAGTTATAAGGGTGATTTGAGAGGGAATTCATGCAAAAGAAGTGATTTTTGAGGTAGGAAGTGGTAGTGTTTGCTCTTAACCGAGAGGGTAGTGCTAATTTTTTTTAGTCGTTACCTATTTGTTCTGTTAAGATTGTTTCAAGCATTTTGTTCCGGCTGTTTCTGGCAGTGAGAGCTGTGGCTACTCCAGCTGAAGCGGCTGCTGGTTTTGATGAGATGGTTTCTGGGACCCAGCGGAAGTATTACATGCTAGGCGGGAAAGGCGGTGTTGGGAAGACGAGTTGTGCTGCTTCACTTGCTGTAAAGTTTGCCAACAGTGGACACCCGACTCTAGTGGTTTCGACCGATCCAGCACACTCCTTGAGTGATTCTTTTGCTCAGGTTTAAAGATCACTTTGTTTGAGCGATTTATTTAACATTTAAATAGAATTGGATGTCATGCTTCTATCTTTATATGATGCATCTTCATATGCTTTTATTCTACTGTAGGATCTCAAGGGAGGGACATTAGTACCTGTTGAAGGACCCGATTCTCCACTCTTTGCTCTGGAGGTATGTTGGTAAAGTGTTTGCATCTATCTAAATGTTGTATGAAATTAGTGGTACTTTTAACAAGTGGCACCTGGTAGGTGTGATGATTGCCTATTACTCAGTAAGGTAAATTTATAGTTTTCCTACAGATAAATCCTGACAAGGCTAGGGAAGAATTTAGCAGTGCAACTCAGAAAAATGGTGGAACTGGGGTGAAAGATTTTATGGATGGAATGGGTCTTGGGATGATTGCTGATCAGGTAAAGCTTATCTATAGCTACTATATCTTCCTGTCACAATAAAACAATATCAGGATGTGCCATGGCCCCGAGTAGTGTTAGTTTGAAGTATAATATATTGCATCCTTTCCTAATAATGACACCCTGGCTTCCTGTTGAGTTTTAAGATAGGATTTTGAGCTGTGGAGAAGTTTGTATATCTGTACTTTTCTGATTTCCATCCCCGTAACTTTTGAATCTTTATTCCAAGCTGGAGGGGAAAATTAAGGGAGAGTAATTTTTAGTGATTACTTCCTTTTCTTGATTATTATGTTTAACACGTGACACATCTTTTGATTAATGAAGCTAGGAGAGTTAAAACTTGGAGAGTTATTGGACACACCCCCTCCTGGTTTGGATGAAGCCCTTGCAATAGCTAAGGTATGTGTATCTAACCAAGAGCTGTGGGAGAGGTGGCAGAGACCTCATATAATACATATGAGGTCGTTGGCTCGATCCCCACGCCTGTGATTATTACTTATCGCCCATAGAAAAGTGAAGGTATTTGCAACCTGTTATGCTTGCCACGTTGCTGATGAAATGTTCGTGGGTTTTCCTTGTTTCCTTATATGGATAACCTGTCCTGGCAGGTGATGCAATTTCTTGAATCACAAGAATATAGTATGTTTACTCGAATAGTGTTCGATACGGCACCTACAGTGAGTACATAGTTACACGTTTCTCATGTTGCTTCATTTCTTAGATCAGTTATTGAACATGATAACTTTGTCTTCACAGGGTCACACATTGAGGTTATTGTCCCTGCCAGACTTCTTGGATGCATCAATAGGGAAGATCTTGAAGGTATGAATGTTCACTTAGAACAAGTAATATTGCTATTATATGAATGTAAATAGAACAACACAATGGTTTTTAATTATGAGCTGATTGGATTGAATTCTGTTGTTGAGGACTGCAACTCCGTAAGTCTTATATATATGCATGCTTCAACACTACGTGCTGAATGTTTTGATATCACACTTCATACATGCACTTACAAACTGTTGTATCTCGTTATTCGATGTTGTGTTCGTTTCTTGACCAAGGCTAGTGCACGGAACAGTTAGGTTAATTGCTGATACATAGGTCGTTGCATTTGGGATTTGGGACAAGATAATCTTATTTCGAATTTTATTTCCCTTTAACTGTTCTTCATATCAAAGAAGCCAAATAGTCTTTTTCAAATATTGACCTGGAATTTTATAGACTGGCCACTTTCATGAATTATTTAATTACTATCCGCAGCTTGTGGTGCACATTCAATTTCATTGATTTTTTTTTTATTCTCATTGTCTTGTACAGCTCAAACAGAAGATATCTTCAGCCACTTCAGCCATCAAGTCTGTGTTCGGACAGGAACAACCCCAGCTGAGTTCGGTAATCATTGTGTTGGTAGCTACTGTCTCACTCTATTGCAATATTGAAACAAACTACTTATAATTTCTTCTTCCCCTTTTTCATAAGCAGGCTGACAAATTAGAGCGACTCAGGGAGAGGATGATTAAAGTCCGTGAACTTTTTCGTGACACGGATTCTACAGAATTTGTTATTGTGACAATCCCCACTGTAAGAATCTCCAGGCAGATATGTGCTGAAATAACTATCCTTTTGTCATCTATAGTGTCAAATGATCATTTTGTCGTTGTTTAAGCTTCTTACTTAGCCTGTAGAAAACTAGGTTCCATGAAAGTTGGTTAGAAGTATGCAATGCAGAACAAATTGCAATATTATTTTTTGAATTACTAAATGTCCAACAAACCATAATGATATGATAACTCCCGAGGTTTTTGCAATTGTGCGAGGCAATTTCTTTTACTCTGTAGATTATATGCTGACACTAATAATTCTTTGCAGGTGATGGCTATTAGTGAATCATCTCGGTTACGAGCCTCACTGACTAAGGAAAGTGTTCCCGTTAAGAGGCTTGTTGTGAATCAGATTCTTCCTCCATCCACCTCAGATTGCAAGTTCTGTGCAATGAAGAGAAAGGTATTATTAATCTGATGCTATGATATGTCACAAGTTACGAAACAATCAACACTTGCCCTCTTTCACCAAAGTCCTTATTTTATGCAAGCATTCGATAACAGCACATTGAAGTATCTTAATGTCTTATTAATTTTTCCCTACCATTTTTTTGACAATCTCCTGTTAAGGGGAAAAGCGGTATGAATTTTATTGTTTAAATATTTCAGGATCAGAGCCGCGCTCTTGATATGATCAGAAGCGACCCAGAACTCTCCAACCTGACATTGATCGAGGCTCCCCTAGTCGACGTAGAGATTAGAGGAGTTCCAGCGCTTAGATTTTTAGGGGACATCGTCTGGAAATGACCACTTACAGATTTGATATCATCAACAAGCAAGCAGGTAACTTTTCTCAGCCCCTCAACTGAAAATCCCCGGTTTCGATAAAAAAAAGACCGTTTCTGCTGTATGCAATGCATTCTGTGCTTAAGTTCTCAGTAACACATTTTAGCCGGAAATTGTTCTTTCCCCGCTTTATTAACCTAAAGCATTGAATATGTTATTTTATTTCGCGCAGATACGTACAAGATGGTGAATTACACAAACTCTGAATTCTGATTACAAACCAGTTCACGTTCATGTGTAGAGCAAAATCTCATTCCGAAGACAACTGGTGAAAGCCATGAAAGATGAACTGAAAAATAGTAATACTTCTCAGACAGCTGTATTGTATATGTAGACAATGGAAATTTCACTCTAAAATTTTTACTTATAGAATTTACAGAAAAACTTTTTCTGGTACATAACACTTGTTCATGTAGACCATACTATATTCATCTTTTCTTGGTTACATAAAAGTAATTGATTCTTCATGATAATAAAGGAAGACTGATTTTCAGTTGACTATTTATAGAAACTTCTCATTCTCTGTCTGTTTCCATTTTATTTTATTTTATTGTTGTTTCTGGACTGACAAAGATAGATAGGCTGTGCTGTTACACAGAAACGCCAAGTCTCTAGATCTCACTCGGTTTCTGTTTCGGTTTCGCTTTCACATTCAAAAACAGCCATTTTCACACCATCCCCTGTTTATTCTCTCTCACCATTTTTGTTTCGAATTATTTATTTATGTTGCCGTTTCTGGGATAGTATTTGGTGAGTTGAGCAAGCTCCAGCTGCCTCTGTTGACCCTACATTACAAAAATACATTCAGCGCTCTACGTGTCTATTGTCATTTATGCTTACTGGGTTTTTCTTCAAACCCATCAAAATGATCACTTTTCAGATATCACTCACTCATCTGCTCTTTCTCAGTTTCGAGTACTGGAATCGAAATATCCGAAAGGTCAGTTTTTCAATCTCTTGTTCTGGGTAGCAATTGCTTTGAGTTCTGTTACATGACTGACTTTTTTTTATCAGAGAAATGCAGTTTTGTTTGAGGGTTTCTTGCAATTAATATTTATTGACGATTGTGCTTAACTTTACTTGATCAGTTATCAAAATGGTTTTTGAAGTTGAACTTGAAATGGGATTTAATGGTTTTTTTTTCAAAAGAAAAATCACCAAAAATGTACTTTGGATGCAATTTTGTGGAGTGAAAGTGGTTGCATTATTTAATGTTTCTAAAATGCAGTTTGGAAATTGATTTTTGGAGGCCATGAAGTGTTTTCATTTCTTGATCTGTAAGGAAAATCATGAAGCAAGGACTCAAAAGTCAATTGATTGTGATTTGAAGAGATCTGTGTCTAAGATCAATCCTCAGAGCAATGCCTCAGAGACTATTAGCACAGAATCATCCAAAACAGACCCACTTGGTTTTTTCTCCCAAAGACATGGCAACAACAACCTCAGAGAATTCTCCTTCTCAGAGCTGAAGACAGCCACAAACAACTTCAGCCGCTCGGCCTTGCTTGGAGAAGGAGGGTTTGGCTGCGTGTACAGAGGCGCAATCCAAAGCACAGAAGACTCACATCAGAAAATAGACATTGCAGTGAAGCAGCTGAGTAGAAGAGGATTGCAGGTACAATTGAACATTTATAACTCAAATTTGAAAATTATGCTCAATAATGTTTGTGTGTGATTTACTTTGCTCATAGGGCCACAAAGAATGGGTGACAGAGGTAAATGTCTTAGGCATTGTTGAGCACCCAAACCTCGTAAAGCTAGTTGGCTACTGCACTGAGGACGATGAGAGAGGGATTCAGCGGCTGCTGGTTTATGAGTACATGCCTAATAGGAGCGTGCAGGATCACTTAACCAGCTCCAGGCTTCGGCCACCTCTTTCTTGGGCCGCGAGGGTGAAGATTGCTCGGGATGCTGCCCGAGGCTTGGCGTACCTCCACCAAGGATTGGATTTCCAGGTATTTCCCCTCTTAATCAACATTCATGATCCACAGTCATTGATCTTTTGCCCTTTATTGAATATGTTGTCACAGATCATCTTTAGAGATTTCAAGTCTTCTAACATCCTTTTGGACGACCAATGGAACGCGAAGCTGTCAGACTTCGGATTGGCTAGGCTCGGGCCTTTGGATGGATCGAGTCACATCTCAACCGCGGTATGTTCACAATAAGGAAATTTTATTCGAAAATAGCTGCACCATATTGTTTCTGTCTGAGGTAATGAGTTCAAATCTTGGCAAAAACAATTAAATTAGTGAATTGTGTTTGATGTGCAAACAGGTTGTGGGAACAATTGGCTATGCAGCTCCTGAATACATTCAGACGGGGCGTCTGACATCAAAGAACGACATCTGGAGCTATGGAGTGTTCTTGTATGAGCTGATAACGGGTAGGCGCCCGGTGGACAGGAATCGCCCGAAGAACGAGCAGAACCTTGTGAAGTGGGTGAGGTCATACATGTCCAGTGCAAGGAAGTTTGAAATGATCATGGACCCTGGACTGGAAGGGGAGTATTGCCTGAAATCTGCAATGAAACTAGCAAATGTGGCCAATGAGTGCTTGGTGAAGCAGCCTAAGAAACGCCCAGAGATAGCCAAAATTCTGGAGATGGTGAATCAGATTATGGACCGTCAGCTACCAATGAAGAGCAAGGAGTTCAAAGAAGCTTGTGTCACCAATTATTCTCATTTTAGATAAAAGCAGCACATACCTTTACATCTATGGTTATAGTTAATAAAATAATAGAAAGCTTCACTTAAATTGACTGATATTGTTTTTATCATCAATAACTTAAGTAACAATGCCATTGGCATGAAAATTGAAACCAATAACCTTACTTTGTCTCCAATATTTCACCCACAATCTTTGGTACATTGAATGGTGTTTGTCTTAACAATATCCTCTATGTGATTACAAGTTATTTAAGTATTTAAGTAGGGAGAGTAATATCATCTGCGTAGAATTAGAAGTGTTCAATTGTACATGTGAACCTGATCCGTCCGGTCACCCGATCAACCCGCACCCGTATTTTAAGACACTCACAGGTTATGCTTTGGTTCACAGGTCAAAGTTCTTCAACCCACCAAAAATCAAGAGGGTGACGGGGTTAAGAGGTCAGACTTGCAAGTCACCTAGATTATTCATAATGATTATGTAACCTTATCTCGAGAGTAAATTTAGAAAACAAATTATCTAACTCACGTGTCATACCACTTGGACCGCTTATATTTTTTCGGCCCGTAAGTTAGTTTTACATTTTATATTAATGAAATTAAATTATGTTTTATTTTTATTTACACACATTAGTTTAGATTATCAAATCATTATTTTTTAGGGTAAAACACACAAAACCACACCTAAGAATCACCAAAAGACAGTTAACTACCCTATGTTTCAAACTGGACAGTGAGCTACACTCAGAGTTCGGAAATTGACACTTATCAATGACTGTTAGAATTTTGGATGGAAACTGTTAAAATTTAAAGTGAAAAGACGAAAATGCCCTTGGCCAGACTTCAAAATTTCAAAATCATGCCATTGTGAGGATTGTGGTTGTTTCTCCGACCACCGTGGTTCAAACTTCGCCGGCCTCGTCTCCGACTTCCGGACGACTTTGCCGGTCGTCCTCGGCTCCTCGCCACTGACCGGAGACTCGCCAGAGCCCGTCGTCGGAGACCATGGCTCAAATTTTCAGTCTCCGTATTTGTAAACAAGAGACTCTGTTTTTCCATTTCAAGCAAAACCATTCAAATTCTCAAAAACAAACCATAATAATATAACAAAAGAGATATTTAATTATTGCACAATATTTAATTATTGCCAAGAGATATGTTCTTTCCTTTTTTCACAAGATTAAAGACCTTTGCTTTCTAAGGTTGACTTTACAATACATGTTTGTGAATTTATTTATTTATTTCAAAGAAGCTTGCTTTTCTTACTAATTGGCGCTCACAAAATCATTTAGGCAACAAAAAGATATTAAAATCTCGAATGGTACAGACAATTAATGATGGTGGCATTACCTTATATGGAGCTCTTTCGAGGACTTCACAGGAACCACAACATTTCATCTATGTGACTATAAACAATTCAGACAACATGTCAATTTCCACCAGATTCAAACAACAAACCACAAATAAGTAATAATCAGTAAATTTTCATGAAAAATCAAACATCTACTTGCAACGAGAGCAGCGAAACCGAGAGTCAGCTTCTGAGACATCGACATCGGGACCTTCTTCCCCTCCTCGTCCGGCTACGGTCCACCCTCGCCCTGTTTGACGTAATCGTCGCCGCTCGCCACCGCCTCCGATCACGCCTCTTCCACCTCCTCCGCCTCCGGATTCAGTCGGGACCTCGATGTCGATGAGGGACGGATCTTTGGAACCACTGAACGCTTGTGTTATACTATTATGGTTTGTTTGTGAGAATTTGAATGGTTTTGCTTGAAATGGAAAAACAGAGTCTCTGTTTACAAACACAGTGACTGAAATTTTGAGCCATGGTCTCCGACGACGGGCTCCGGCAAGTCTCCGGTCAGTGGCGAGGAGCCGAGGACGACCGACAAATTCGGTCGGAGGTCGGAGATGAGGCCGGCGAAGTTTGAGCCACGGTGGTCGGAGAAACGACCACAATCCTCACAATGGCATGGTTTTGAAAATTTGAAGTCTGGCCAAGGGCATTTTTGTCTTTTCACTTTAAATTTTAACAGTTTCCATCCAAAATTCTAACGGTCAGTGCTAAGTGTCAATTTCCGAACTCTGGTGTAGCTCACTGTCCAGTTTGAAACATGGGGTAATTAAGTGTCTTTTAGTGATTCTTGAGTGTGGTTTTGTGTCTTTTACCCTATTTTTTAATAGGGAAAATTCCACTTAACTACCCTGTAGTTTATCACTTTTTCACTTATCCACCCCAGCTTTTCATTTTAGCTTCTAAATCTCTTGAAGCTTACAACCTTTTCACTTACCTACCCCAGCCTTTTATTTTAGCTTCTAAACCCCCTGAAGTTTACCATTTTTTCACTTACCCACCCATCTTTTCATTTTAGCTTATAAACCCCCTAAACTTTACAAAATTGGCACTTCAGGCTACAACATCAAAATTATAGAGGAAGATGGGTCACGCGTTGATCACGAGTAGGGATGGCAACGGAGCGAATTTGGCAATCCCCGTCCCCGTCCCCATTAGAATCAGATGCTGATTCCGATTGGAAACAGAGAATTGGGAATCTCTGAATCTGACCCTCGTCCCTATTAGAAACAGGGAATCCCCGATCTGATTCTAATGGGGACGGGGATTGCCAAATTCGCCCCAAATCCGCCCTATTGTCATCCCTACTCGTGATCAACGCGTGACCCATCTTCCTCTATAATTTTGATGTCGTAGCCTGAAGTGTCAATTTTGTAAAGTTTAGGGGGTTTATAAGCTAAAATGAAAAGATGGGTGGGTAAGTGAAAAAGTGGTAAACTTCAGGGGTTTAGAAGCTAAAATAAAAAGCTGGAGTAGGTAAGTGGAAAAGTTGTAAACTTCAGAGAGTTTAGAAGCTAAAATGAAAAGCTGGGGTAAATAAGTGAAAAAGTGGTAAACTACAGGGTAGCGAAGTGGAATTTTCCCTTTTTAATATCAATACTCTTAAATAAAGAAAGATATAAACTGTTAAAAAAGTACGACACGTGTCCCTAATATTCTTAGCTAAAATAAAAGCCCAAAATATGAATCTGACAGCACGTGGAATAAACCTCGTATTTAAAGACAAGAAGGCTAGTGCCACGTGGCATTAAATGGTGGCGGGTTCTCGGTTTCGGTTCCACACAAATCGCTATTTCTTTCAAAAAAAGACGCCTAAATGGACGGTAACTTTCACGATTTCCTCCTCTCTCCCGCAAAGTGATCTGTTCGACCGTTAAACCCTGCCTTGTCTCTGTGTATATTCTCAACAAGATTGTTCTTTTTTTTCTCTGTTTCACATCATCTCCACGGCCTGAATCTGTCTCTCTGTCCCCGATAACAAATTGAGGTTTGTGTATTTGCGTCTTTGATGTTTCAATTTGATTAGAATTGGTGTGCATGTATTGTATTTGATTAATCTTGTTGATGGGTCGAGCTGGTTTGGGTCGAGAGATTGATTGAGGTGGTAAAGTTTCGATTTTTAGGATTAGGGTTTTTGTGATTCTTGTTTTGTTTATCTGCCATGGTCGGTGATCGGTCAAATGAATGAAATTTGAATCCGAAATATGAAATTTAAGGTTTTTTGCTACTTTTATTTTGTTTTGTGCTTGGAATTGGAACTGGTCTTTTTTTAGGGTTTCAGATTTGAAACTTTCTGACATAATATATACTTTCATGAAGGTTATAATTAATTTTCGTTCAGATGTTTTGCTTTTGTTTAGTATTTGGAGGGCAAAACAGATGAAATGCATGATTTTGGTTTGGGAAGGTTTGTAAGTACTAAATATGATGGTTTGTTTCATCTAGATGATTACTGGTTATATTGTATACAGTAATTTTAGCTCAATTCTACATTTTGTTTTTTCATGGCAATTTGATCTTCACTTATTTGGGTTTTTTAAGCTGTTTATTTGATTGTATTGTACCAGGGTATACGTGTATGTGTTATTGAAACCTTAGGGAAATTACTTGACGCGAGGTGGCTGATTCGGCAAGGCTTTGTGGGAATAGTACAGACGGGATGACAACATATGAGATGGACCCTGATGTTGTTCGATGGGGTCTTCATCTTTTAGATAACCGAACTCTTTCTGGTTTTGGTTCTCATAGTACCATTACTCAATGTCAACCTGACTTGAGTCACGTGGAATATGTCAGAGAGGGTTATATTCAAGCAGAAAATTCAAATGTGGAGAACGATGAAGTTATTGCATATGCTCTTCAAGAAGAATTCTCACGGTTAGATGCTGATCAAGTATCCAGAAATCACAATGCTGGGGAGGAGCACATGCAAGCATCGATTCTGGCTCAAGATTGGCTTGGCCCTTCAAAAAGACATTGTCATTCTGGTATTTGGATGCTGCCATCTAAATTATAAATCGCGTTGGACATTATTTTTTGCTTTAACTGAATTCGTGGTTCTAAGTGCAGGGAATGGGATGCAGTTGGCAGATGCTCCCGGTGAAGTGGAAAAGGAAACCAACAAAAAGGCTGCTGAAATGGGAACCTCCAGTTCATATGCTAGGCCAAGGGGAGATTTGCTATCTGCTGGAGAGGGCAAGAGTGTGAATCCTATGGTTCCTATTCCTGTAAGTAGCTTCCCGACGAAATTAAATTGTTTTCATTCAAGGGTTGGAATTCTTATGTAGGAGTGTTAGAGCCTGTTATGCCACTTGATCATGTAGACTTGTTTGCTCTCAGTTGGATCGGTAAAATCCTTGTGAAATACCCCATTTAGTGGACATAAAATCATGATTTATTCCTGATACCTAATATGTTTCGGTGTTGAGCGTCTCCAAAGATTATTTTGGGAACTTGGATTTTCTGAATGCATTGTGGGTAGTCTCAGACTCAATGTATCGATGACATTAAAGGTCAAATTGGTTTGTCGCTGCTGGGATAACCTCTGTTATAATACTTCATATAGGTCGCATTTTTTCTGCAAGCTAATATTAGATTTTCTGTATGTAACCTAGATCATAGTTACGAGAAAAAGCTATCAAGGTGGCGATTCCAGTTCCAAATAGCAGACCACTGACATTCCCCTTTTTTATGATACCTGCCCTGTTTTTATATATTAGATTATGTAGGCATACATTTCCCTTTAATTTAACTATTATATTTACATTGTATGAATTATACCTTCTTATCGTAGAGTTATATTAAATTCATTTGAAAAGTAATTGACCTTTGATTGAATAATTGAATAAATGTGCTTTCATAATTTGCTTTTGCGATCTTGTCAACAAAACTCCGAAACTGAACTTTTATTGACATTCCTAATTTCTCAATGTTATTTTTGCTGCAGCATGTTCCTAAAATAAATGGGGAATTGCCTTCATATGATGAAGAAATGTCAGATCATCAAAGGCTGGTTCAAAGGTATCACATTACCTTTCCATACCCCATTTCTTACTTGCAGTATCCATGAATGGTGATCTTCTTTTGTATATATCTTGTTCAGTTAGTCTATATGTTTGATGATTCTTGTCAACTCAAAGACTTCTTAAGTGGTCACTATAACTTCAAAGCACATCAAATCTAAATTCTTTTAGTAGAATGCTTGACCTAGTGGCTTGAAGGATGTGTATGAGTATTGGATTAGACTTTTGTATATATCATGGAAAGCTTGAATGGTTTGCTTTGTTACTTGGTATAATGGAATGGTTCAGAGAGAGGGGTCTTATAAGTGTATGTAAGTAAAAAATTCTCAAGTATCTTCCCAGACCTCCCGTTTTAATTACTTCCTTTTGAAATACTGTATAATGTGATTTTGGTTTCGTCATCCAGTAAATATAGAGAATATTATATTAGATAGTAGTAAAGAAGGGATGGCTTTCAAATCACTTTTCCCTATCGTACAGTTACACTAATAGCAGAATGAATTTACGATTATGCTTATGTAACGATGCATATGTCTGCATTGTTAACACCTAAGTCTGCTTTCTGTTTGCTGTTCATATGTGATATGTGTTGTATATAAATACATACTCAAGGGCCTTATGACATGATTGCAGACATAATTTCTACAATTATTTTATAGAATTTGATGTCTCATTTATTTACAGACTGGGGTTATATGATCTGGTTGAGCTTAAGGTTGAAGGAGATGGCAACTGCCAGGTTGGTTCTTCTTCTCATGCTAAAGGTTGCGGTGTTTGGATAGTTATCATCGCTACCTACAGTTCCAACTTTACTAGCAGTTTTGTTTTTTAGTTTCTCACACTATAGACGTGATAGACTCATTAGTTGTGTATCGTTTTTTTCAGTTTCGTGCTTTATCTGATCAACTTTATGGCTCTTCTGATCATCACAAGTTCGCCAGGGAACAAATTGTGAACCAGGTTCATGAATGTGTTATTCAAATCATGCTTTGTGATTTTACTAAACCTTACATATTACTCAAATTCTTATGTTGCTCTTGTTTCGATTTGTTGATTTCACAGCTTAAGGCTCACCGTGAGATGTATGAGGGCTATGTTCCCATGTCATATTCCGACTATTTGAAGAAAATGAGCAAGTATGTTAGTTCCTCTTTATGATAGTGTCCTTTCTGAATGTTTGTATAAAAGAAAACCTTTGCTTATCGGTTTATGCTGCATGGGTGAAACAGGAACGGTGAATGGGGTGATCACGTCACTCTGCAGGCAGCTGCAGATTGGGTATGGGCGACCTTTCTTTCTCTTCTCTTACTGGTGTTGAACTTATCAGCATCATATTTGATCATTAATTATTTGTCTACCGTGCAACTGCAGTTTGGTGTGAAGATATTTGTCATAACTTCGTTTAAAGATACTTGCTATATTGAGATCCTTCCGCACACCCAGAAGTCTGAACGAAGTAAGATTCTTCTTCTTTTAACTTCTTATGACGATTATATGTTGTGATGAAATTCTTATTTCTCGTTGTCAACCTTGCCATTTTGTCAAGATTCAATCTCCCACTACCGATGTATTTGTTTATATTTTTGTGTTTGAGGTGATAATGGTTTAGATTTGCCACCATTTTTCCCTGACTTTAGTTCGCTTGGCCGGACCAGTCTGGACTGGGGGTCATAAAATGTTCAAACCAAGCATCGTTGAATTTTCAGACTGCCATATAGTATTGTGTACTGCAGTATCTCTAGTTGTTCCGACATTTATATTGTTGTGTTTTATAGCCTTAGGTTATCAAATCATGCATATCTAATATGACATTGTTTTATACAGTCATTTTCTTGAGCTTTTGGGCAGAAGTGCACTATAACTCAATCTATCCTGAAGGAGGTAAATATACTCTTCACCTGACTTTGGCAACCTAATTCAATTATACAAGTAGATTATGTAACCGAACAATTATAGATTTGTGTTTCTCTATGGTCCTGATAGCTCAGTCACGGCCATTGCACGTTTTGCTAACTTGTATGTGCAATTATTTCGTGTAGATCAACCTATGGTAGAGACCAAGAAAAAGAAGAAATGGTGGTGGATGTTTGGGGATCTAAACTAGCATGAAAGAGAGAGCTTTACCACATTTATAGAAAGAGTTTGGTGAGAAAAAGGTACAGATAGCATTTAGCTCACAGCTTCCACATTTCATCTTTGTACAGACATCATCACATGGCCATTGTTTCTAATTTACTTCTTATTCCATTTGTACATTAATCAACCCTTATAATGTCACTGCTGATTCATCAATCATCACTTTTATAGTTTTGAACAAGAGAAAAAAAGTAAAACTGCATTAATAGTTGAGTACAACTTTTCATACAAAAATAAAGCAATAATATGTCAAGTTTCTCAAGAAACCGTTATTTAACACGAAACTACATTTGGGATTTATAAGATTTTGGAACAAAAAAATCATAGATAATCATGGGATAAGAACAAAATCTAGTGTACAGCATCACCAATTGATGAAGTAACAATCACCTCAGTTGCTCAAACTTTCAATGATTTTCTTGAGGGCATTATAGGTTCCAAATGCTGATGATACTGCCCCTACTACGATGATTATGATACAAGCACCCATCTGAAAACGAAACGAAATTACTGAGAATATTTTCCAAAATTATTGTTATGGAATGGAAAAATGTGATGGCCATACCTGGAAGAGGGTTATTTTTCTCTTCACAATGCTCATGAAACAAGCACAAGGAAGTATCAGTGCCTGCAATTACAATGAAATCATATCATCTTTTATTGTTTAAGGGTTATATGATAAACTTTGATCAAAATGGATGAAGATACTTACCACAAGCATAGTAAGTAAAGATCCAACGAGTGACATAACAAGACCTGCAATAGATTCAACAAAATAAAAGTGAGATGTAAATAATTTGATTAAAATTACTCTGGCGTGACATGATATGATATGAAAGACTTACCGAAGAAGGGTATGGAGAGGCCTACGAGTAAGGTGGAAACCACCAGTCCAGTTCTGATGCAAATAGCATACAAGTGCGAGTTGAGACGATTTGCTGGTATCAACTCCTCCAGACTCATTGCCACCGGAGATATGGTTAATGCATACGTGGTTCTAGTTATGGACAAACATACGAACTGACCCATATGGTTTTATTTCAGTTAAAGAGATTTCTTTGTCTTCCTACTTGTGTGATTCATTAGCTCAAATGAAAGCTGTTTTTATTTAAAATGTCTAAACAAAAATAAACCGTTATAAAAAGGATATTTTGTGAAGGGGTTAACCACCTGCAAAATATCAAAGAAAAGAAGCATGTCACAATCATAATTTTGATTAACCATGAGATCCAGATTCACGCTGCACAGAAATAAACATATTCGAATAAATCACGCTAAACTAAAATATCGGCATTAATCTTTTTGTAGTTTCAGGAGATGACCAACCTACACCTTTATAAATTGAACTAAAAAAGTAAGGGGCCAGTGCCAGATCATGGTGAGTGCACAAGAATCAAAATAAACCGCCGGCCCAAGATCAGCTTGGGCAGAATCTATCGAACATGGAGGTTTTGCATGCCAAGAAGACTCATCGAGTAAATGAAAAAAGATAAATTGTGAGGAATTTAAAATGAATTAACGGGCATACCGTAGTCCATACGGCAATTTTGGAGGCAACCAAATTTTGGGGCATGTTAAGAGTGAACTGAGACAGTGTTGAATCTCCAAACATGGTGTATCCCATCACAGCAACTCCAGCATACATCACGGTACAGATAACAAAACTGCATTGATGATATTTCAGGTGCAAATGAATCAGTTCTAGACATAAAAGGATTACATATACTTAAAGCTATATTCCTTTAACAGCTGATAAACAACAAGAGGACATGAATCAAGAAAGTTACCTGGCGAAGAGGACTGCGGGGAATTGGCTTCTTTTAGCCATGGAAGTATATATGTTCGGGAAAACAGCATGGCCCGAGTAGCAGTAACCATAGAGGCCAATGGCAACAGGAAGAGTGCCAAGGTTTAGAGGTGTTCCTTTGCTATGAGAACCAACGTTATCCACCAGACCTTCCCAGAACAAGCAAATGACCACTGTGATAGATGCAATAACTCCTCCCGCTGAAAACAAAGCAGTTGAATGCTAAGAAATTCTTGATAATAACAAAGAAAAAGAAGGCATTGGATAGTGCAGGCTTTGTTGTTATGAATCCACAGAAAGAGCAAGTCAGTAGAGGTGCTAGTTACACACGCTTGAATTTACTAATATTTTCTCAAGTTCAAAATCGATAAGATATAATAGTCTATTAGCGTTCTTACCAGATATATAACTTAGAACAGATAGGTCCCGGAGCCATACAGTAGGAAGAACAGCCAGGGTGGCAAGCAATGCGAACAGACGGTTCGCATTTAACTCGAATACTCCCAAACTTAAATTGGCATTTGGGAATAAAATTGATAAGTTGTCGCCTTCTAGTATTATATATTCAACACAGCAAGCCTGCATGGGTAGAAAATATGAAACGGTAAACATGTTATACACTAATCATTATAACATGCAAACAGCTATGGCTGAAAAAATCACCATTGTCAGCAGTACAGAGCTAAATAAATTTAAACTTCATGGAAAGATGAAAATACAAAGAAAGAATGTGTGAAGAAGCTTTGCTATATCCACTATCCAATAAATTATTTTAGAGTGGCAGGAGCTATTAGTGGCTCACCTGAGTCTAGTTAGCATCTCAAGCTTAAATTCACAATTCTATAACCATAATTGGCAGGAACCACTAGTATCTCACATGACTTTGTAGTAATTGTTTATTCATACATATTAAGATGACCGATGGAGTACTTAATGGTTAGATTAACCAAGCAATATATGATGTGTACTTAGTTCTTATAAACATCCTTTTTATAAGGTTTCTTATACAAAATATGCATTTCCAAAAGAGTAGTAAGGTTGTAATACCAAGATAAATACTTCAATTGTAGGGTGCTCCTGGATACTTCTGGCAATAAAAAAAATAGAAGCAGAAGCTAGAGCTGGCCTGCAACTAGCATAGCAGGTCTGGCCCTAGATGAAGACGCTGAATCATTCAAGAATTTTCTGGGACTCACCAAGATTTTTTAACTATTTTCTTTTGTTTTTAGTGGTCAAGTTGCACCACCTTAGGCTAGTAAGATGCAAGTGATGCTAAGCCCAGCAAGCTAATTCAAACTATGGAGCCCAATAATATAGTATGGGCCCTGGAATTTATTTTGTCATTTCCAAAATCTTTTTTTGTTGTTCTTAGACATGCATACAATTAAATCACAAAAATAGGGAGGAAAGTTTGATGTACTTACATATAGTTCCACATATAATATTATCTGCAATCACAGAAGGAGAAAAAAAAAAGTAAATCAGCACAGTTCAATGATAGTGATTTGCTCGGAAAGGACATGATTAGTTAAGGAACAATGAGAAGTTGTGGCGACATCTATTTTATAGCAATTTTAAAACAAATTTTATCTTAAAAAATACCAAAGCACCCTTCATGTGTTTCTTTCACAAGAGGCCTGGTTTAAGTGAACTCTTTCATATCTCTTTTGTTCCTTATCTTCTTTAGTAGACGGTCAGGCAACTAGCCTATGTTCCCTCTGCCGGTTTAGTTTTAAGAAAAGAGGACACTAGCAATCTAAATTGAACATACCGATATGGCAACTCGGCCCACTTTGCCAAATGCGGCTTGGCCAATGTCAGGATAAGTTTCAAGCCCCGGTGCACTATCCAAGCAGTGACGCAGTAGTAGCCCGGTGTAGAAAGAAAGAATGGCAAACGTAAACAGGATAGCAAGACCAAACCATCCTCCTTGTTTGGCAGCAAATGGTGTAGAAAGGATTCCAACTCCACATAGTACATTGATACCTATATACACACAGGTATCCGGTGATGATAATCTTTATTTGATTCTACACTGCCAATGCCAAATGTTTCAAGAATAACTAGTTGCAGTAAAGCAAAAGGAGACTACAGTACGTAAAAATGTATTTTTACATAAAGCCAAACATTATGCAACCTAACTCACTAGCCAAATCAGTTGTCAAAGTGGTATATTTTAATGTTGATGAAAGTTTATTGTTTCATGTGCAATTGGGAAGCATTTGTCTTGTTGCTGCTCATAATTGAAGAGAGTAATATGCTATGGACAAAAGCAATTAAATGAGAGAAGTACTATTTTATACAGCTATTGGTATAAACGACAAACCTGTCTTTCAGAGTTGAAGGATATCTTGGTTGTTTATACTCGTCTATTTTTAAAATGATAAAATAAACAAAAAAATATGCGAGTCACATTGACTGAAGTATCCACTAGTTGAATTTTTGTCGGTATTAAAGACACTTGTTAGACAGTTACATCTCTAATGCAAACCATGTGAGGGAGTGATGACAAGAAGGATGGGAACTATTTGGGATAATTAGCAACAAGGACGGGCCATCATATTTGGCTCTTCCTGGTTGGCTTATATGCCCTCTGTGATTGAACAAGGCCCTACATGTATAGGATATATATGAGGGAGAAGTTAGTAGTAATCTTAAGGCGGCAGGCAACAACCAACATAACATAATTGCTAATCACGATCTCATACTCTCATAATAGATGCACATAAGGCATCAAAATGGATGTACCATTTTCAATCTCAAGATCCTAATTGTACAGTTCATAGTAAAGGTATTTAACTACAGTGATGTTATAGCCATCTAGTAGGTGAGTGATCCCTACACCTAACCATACAGACTCGAAATGACCTCTTTCCATTTTTCCAGTGCAAAATATATCGAAGATGCCATTTTTACTTGATAACCTCATTCACAGTATTAGGATATGCACATCAACAACATAGATAATAGATATTCTCTGGATTACTTTTGACAGGAACATACTAAGCCGTCAAATTATGTAAGTTAAACAAATAAATGCTCATCCGACTTACCATTTATCACGGCCTGTCCGAACGTACTATTTTGAGGAATCGGAACTTCGTGCGCAACGTGAGATCCCTTCCGGTGAACGGATGGCTTCCTTGGTACAAGAGGCGGGTGTGGCTTTGGCTCGTCTTCGGCTGTTGGCAACAGAGGCTTGATCAAAGAAGACAACACTTCTGGAGTGTGCCTTCTTGTCACCGACGAGGAAAGAAACGAACTACCAAATCTTGTCAAGGTTGGAGTGCCCAGAATGCTATGAATGCTCGGGGATGGTACACTGCTATAAAGATCGATCGATTGCCTGCAACATGAAAAATGGAATGAGACTCGTGTAGATAACTGATTAACGTTGGTCAACAATCATCAGAGAGATAATTTCCAATTTTTGCATCAAGACAAGGCAGTAATTACACTTTCACACGGAACTTACAGCTAATTGAAGCTAATCAAGGCAAATCTTCATCCTAGTTATGTTTATGAAGATACTTATCTATAATCCATATATCCAAATAGATTTTTACTGGAATGTTAAGGTGATTGATGTTTTGAAATTGAGAAATAGAAGACCTGTAACTTTGGGGCCAGGAAGGCTCATAAGAACTTGGTTTGTCCTGAGTCTGGTTTTCTGCAGAATAATCAGACACATCTGAAACATTCCCTTCCTCTCCCTTCTCCTGATCATCATCATCCTCGTCGCTCTCAATGTAAAAGCTCTGCTCAGAAACCGAGCTCTTCATCGTCACAGAAACAGTCTGGTCCAAATCGCCTAATGCTGCAAAAACGAGCCAATTCTCAGTACTTTCATCAAAATCATGCTACTAAATCCAATTAATCTGCAGATTCAAAGCGGATTCACATAAATCAAATCTTCCAGCATGAAGGATTTTCTCGGCAGCCAAACAAAAAATATACGCCATTGCAAAGCTAATTTGAAATAGAAAGAGAAATAGTGGTTTCTTTTAGTACCCTTTTGGTCAAAAGAAGGTCTGCTTTTTGATTTGAGGAAGGCTCGAGATTTGAACCAGAAAGAGGAACAAAATTGAAAATGGCTGCGCTTAGGCTTCTCTCTCCTCCACTTCACTGCTCTGCTCTACTCTGTGCCTTTTTATACACCATTCTCGAGAAGCAACTGATAAAAATGAATCACAGACCGGCTATAGAAGACCTGAACCGGATGTAAAATCAAATCGGTCCAATAGCCCAAGAGTGTCCGGCTTTTAATATATTAGAACCGGAACTGAAATCAATCAACATGAAAACACCACCTGCCTAACCTATTTAGATTTTAGTTTGGTTCTACTGGTTCTCATATTAGGTGAAAAATATTAGATTTTAAAAAAAATTATTAGACCATATTTGTACCTATTGATGAAATAATTAACCACGTTTAATTTTATTTAGACTAAATAAACAGAGAATTACATTACATTTTACGGTTGAAAATGTAAGTTGATTACATTACATATCAGTAATTAGCAGTGTTATAGATATTCCGACACTGGTCGATATATTGGTTTTTTTAAGCTTTTTTCTATGAAACAGCATATAGCGGTGAAAATACTGGTCAAACTCGGTTAGCACATCCAAATTCATATTAGTTCCGTTTTAATCCGGTCCAAATCAATTAATTTTAGTTTACTCTGATTTACATTAATTAATTATGGTCTAATTTAGTTTACACTAATTAGTTTTTGTCTAATCCGGTCCAAATCGACTTTGTGTTGCAAATCACAATTGATAGTAGGAGTATTTAACTTGATAACTATTTTATATTGTGTTGTGAATTTGATTCCATTTATATAAAATAGAATAGTGATTATGTATTGACAAGTTTGAAATTAAAAATAATTTATTTTGTCTTTAATTAATAATGAGTATGAGTTTATAATTATTTATTAGAAAACGGGTTTTGTCGCGATCTTCTCAAGTTTAACAAATCTCTTTTTTTGTCAGTTTGTCAATATATTCCCGCGATCCGAGTTCCACAACTTTAATAATTAGTGTTGAATATTATACGAGAGTTAAGATAGACGATGAAGATGTTATCACATGTAATAAATTTCACATCTTCCGTCTTATTTGAGTACTTTTAATTTTTTTGTACAAACAATCCGCAATCAAAAACCTCCAAGTTATCGCTAATACTTCGTTCGATTCGACGAGTGGGTTAAAATACATGTATAAAATGCTAACCATGTACTCATGTAAACTAATTTTTAAAAGAGAGTTTTTTATGATAAAACAGGTAGTAAATAATAGAGTTAATTCAGTCATTAAATGATGGTAAGTAAAATACACAATATATATATAGTCCATGACACAAACATCTTCAAATACCTTGAATTTATTAAATTAAGTTGTGATAAAACTATAAATTGATGATTATCAAAATTGCAAAGAAATAAAAAAAATTATTTAATCACAAGTATACAACACCCATTTCTTAATCAATTTTATTAGGGCATCTCTAACCTTGTTTCCAAATATGCAAATTTTTGTATATTTGGAAACTATTTTCTCCAACGCATGTATCCAAATATGCATATTTCCAATTGTGAGTCTTCAAATTTGAATACACACCGTAGCAATCTTCAAAAGTGAATAAATGAGTGTTAAAGTGAAAGACTATTATTAATAAATGGGTATCTAAATTTATTTTTATTTATGAGTGTAATTTATGTGTATTGTTTTTTAAACGAAATTAATTAATCTATTTAATTTGATTGTAAATTGAATATATAAAAATTATTGCATTATAACTTCATTTGTAATTTATTTTGAAAAATATACTTTTCATTAGAATCGACGACAAACAAGGATTTTAAATAAAAATTCGACAACAAACATAGATTTTCAATTACAATAATAAATAAACGAACACGATTATTTGTCTTATTCGCTAAAAAGATCGAAATATTGACTAAAATTACCCGTTGGGACAAGTACACTAACTCGTAGAATTAATTGTGTTTTATTCGATGTGTTATTTTTAATATTTTATTATATAAAATTTTGATTATTACATGACATTTATTTTTAGTAAATTAATGTATATATTTAAATATATTATTAGAATTAGAATTATATAAATATAATACGTAAAATTATTAAATAATAAAAATAATATTTAATATGACAGATAGAGATAATTTTAAAGATTGGGTTAGAGAGAAATAGAGATAGAGACTCAATAATAAGAGAATAATTTTTAAATACATAGATATAGCATTGGAGATGGCTTTAAGTACCCACGGTGTTAAGAGACTGTTTAACTGTGATTGGTCTTTAGATCTGACTTAAACGAAGGATGAGACTAGACGAGATCCGGCAAGCTCTCAATTATGTAGCAGCAGCAACATAATTTGAGGATAAAAACACAGGTCGGTTACGATGCGCCACATCCCTCCTCGTGTCTTGGAGCAGAGAGTGTCTCCGTGGCAACTCAGCAATTTTTGGACAAGAGCTGTGTCCCTATCCACCTCTCACAACAAGACATGAACCTTGTAGCTGTCCCTCATCTCTTCCAGACACAAACTCTTGTCCTATCGATAAGCTATAATGTAACTCTGCAAGCAATTTTCACTTTCAACTTTACATTCTGTCCACTACCAGAGACTTCCAATTCCATCAATATTGTGGATGCTACTCAATTTCTTGTGCAAGCACTCAAAAAAACCAAATGCCACCAACTCTATTTAAGGGCATTGTGGTCTTTTTAACAAATATATATTTAACAGAATGAGTAACGGTGACAATTTTGTAATTTTATCTTACCTCTAAATTGAGTTTTATGTCTGAGTGTACTTAAGTGATCAACCGCATATTGCCCTCAGACAAGCCCGTGCACTTTTTTTAGAAGAGGAGATTAGAGAGTTGAGGCTTTTTATGAGAATAAGAAATATAATTTGCACGTCCTGAGATTCGAATTCAAGTTCGCGAAGTAAAGTTACATATGATACCATATTAGAATATCAACTCAACCAAAAGTTTAAACTTATTGTTGAAAGACTAATTATAAATTTATATTCTAACAAAAAAATTGCATTATCTCGAGCGTTACCATTTTTTGTGCGATTTTATTATTTGGGTGGAGATCACTCGTCAATTTATATTCTATCTTACATAAATCTAGACTTGCATCCCCTTAATTGGTGGCATGCACTATCTGAAAGTAGAGCTGGTGGTACCTCTATGGGCACAGCCTCACCTTTGCTGCCACTCTTGATATGCCAACTACCAAGAGCAATGAAGGCAGGCAAAACCATATAGCTTGTGGAAGACCATATTTGGTGCTCTTGTATCTAACTTACTTCCTACCCCAAAACCCATTGTCAATATGCCTTCATTATGCGTACACGAGGGACAATTTGCAATTCAATTCAGGACTATATATATTATACACATTGCAATCTTTAAAGTCCAACTCAACCAACTATATTGAGGATGCACCATAAATCCTTGTTGGAAGAAACCAAAGAACTTTGGCCGAGCGTCGTGTGAGTATGTGACTTTCCTTGGCTCGCATCTTGCTTCCAACAACATGGCGTAAAAAAATATGCGTTATTATGATTCATCAACAAAATTTAGGTATCTTACATGTATGTATATAGGGATAATGACACTTTGTTACACATAATATTAGATTATATTAGATTTCTTATATTTAGTTTCATATATTTATGTTTCGTTTTCTCACATGTATTAGGGCTTCCCTATCCCTCTATAAATAGAGGTCTCTTGTCCATCATAATATACACAATCTATAGCGAAATGACATTTTCATACCCTAACTATTTTTTTCTCTTTTTTAGTACCACGACAATTTTTTGTGTGACAATCTACCTCTAAAATACCTAAACAACCCTTGATTTAAGAAACCATAAATTGAATTGGTTCAATTTTGTTTATATGTTCAAGGGGTAATTCCACTTAGGTCACCACAAAAGTTTGTAGTCTCAATTAGGTCACTATAATTTTAATTTAATTTCTGAGGTCACCAAAAAAGTTTGTAGTCTCACTTAGGTCACCATAATTCTAATTTAATTTCTGAGATCACCACAATGAACTTTTGTCTTACTATTGGTCTATTTTTATTTTGAAAAGACCAAAATGCCCTTCTCATTTTGGAATTACCCCATCTTCTTCATGCACTCCATTTTTTCCAGCAATTAGCTCGCCCTCTTCTGTCGGCAATGAGCACGCCCTCCTCCGTCAGCGACGAGCTCGCCGTCCTCCGCCACACCGTCCTCCACCTCCACTTCCCACGGTCTCCTCTACCTCCTTCACCTCCCACGGCCTCCTCCACCTCCTTCACCTCCCACGGCCTCCTCCACCTCCCACAGTGTGCACTCCATTTTTTCCGGCGACGAGCTCGCCGTCCTCCACCTCCACTTTCCACGACCTCCTCCACCTCCCACCGGCCTCCTTCACCTCCCACCGGCCTCCTTCACCTCCCACGGCCTCCTCCACCTCCCAAGGCCTTCTCCGCCTCCGCGCATCTCCGTCCCCAACACACCGATGACGAGGGGCATGGTGGTCGGCGGTGGAGTGGAGGGAAATGACATTTTTGAAGGGAAATGACATTTTTTGAAAATTTGAAAACAAATGAGGGGCATTTTGGTCTCTTCAAAATAAATATAGACCAACAGTGAGATAAAAGTTCATTTTGGTGACCTCACAAAGTAAATTAGTTTTTTTTTACCTAAGTGAGACTACATTTGTTTTTGGTGACCTCAAAAAGTAGATTAGATTTGTGGTGACCTAAGTGAGACTACAAAAGTTTGTGGTGACCTAAGTGGAATTACCCCTATGTTTAATTTGGTTTATAGTTAAGATGCAATTACAATTATGCCCCCAAATCTAAAATTAAATTTGAATCATTTCAAATATGGTTTGATAAATCAAATTGGACAAGTTCTATTCTGATTTCTTAAACCAAGGGTATTTTAGTCATTTTAGCATATTTTGTCACAAAAAAATTGTTAAAGTACTAAAAACGAAAGAAAATAGCTAATGTATATGAAAGTGTCATTTCGCTATAGTTAAGTGTAGCAAAGTGTCATTATCCCATGTATATATGTAAACTAGTTCTTATACTGATTCTCCATAATGCAAACCTTTAATACTCGATAAACAACAATACGGATGAAAACAGGGAAAAAAAAGACTATATATAATCGAGAAAAACATACACAAAAGATTCTAAGTGTTAGATTATATTAGGTTTCCTATATTTAGTTTCCTATATTTATGTTTCTTTTCTCACATATATTAGGTTTTCCTATTCTATTCCTATTGCCTCTATAAATAGAGGTCTCTTGTAATTCATAATACACACATCAATAATATATCCCTCATTATTTCTATCATGGTATTAGAGGAATAAATCCCTCTCTTCTTTCTATCACTAAGTAAAGAGGTAAATAATTTCATTTTCTAGATTGAGCACTAATAATAATAACTACACAGTGATCAATAATCAAGATGCAGATCTGAGAGTATTATTTGTCAGCAAAAATTTTGTTTTTATGAGCGAAGAGATATTAAAACTAAGAGAGATAGTAACAAACTCTTGACCATAAAATGGAAATACGTGCCGATCTGGTTTGGATATGTATAATCAGTCATTGCTTGCCGATGCAGCATCATCAAGATTCTCATGTATATGAGCCACAAATGAATCAATCTGGCCATATATATATGTGATGTTTTTTTATGTGAATCTCGAGAATGCTGCACCAGAAAACAACAACCTACTGTATTTGCTATTTCAAGAACAAGAACTGATGGAGAAGAAGAAGAGGAAGAGAGGATATATATACTGCGCAACCCACAAGAATGGGCACACGTGGCATGCCGACACTGGTCGAAATCTATAAACCTAGGCTCACCCAAAAACCAAACCCTAACTATATAAATATATGTTAATGGGGATTGTGTACGAAAGCATCGAAATGACGAGGATTCTTTTTCTTTTTATCACAAAATAATATTTTAAAGTTAAAAGGGAAGATATTCTAGTACTCCACGAAACATATATTGAAACACAAAAACGACATGATCCATCTACTCTCTTTAATCTTTTTCTTTTGCTTTTCTCAATTCTAATTTACTTTTTAAAAATAATGATGACTAAATTTTGATTTATCATATGTGTGTGTATATATATATATTACGATCAACTTGACAATCTCGTAAGCCTTCATCGCTACCTTCAGTAAATCTCTTTTACCAAGTTTAAACACCGTCTCTACTCTTTTTTTGTTCTTTCCCTTATTATATTATTTTCTTTCTCAAACCAATCGACTTTTTTTTTACTCTTTACCTTATTAAACCAATTCGACAACATCCTCGACAGCCGCAATTCTCGCCACAACTCAATACTATCAAGCTTCAAACTCAATTCTTGTTTCACTGCATTGAATTTGAGGGGTGCTGTTAGATTATATTAGGTTTCCTATATTTATGTTTCCTTTCTCACATATATTAGGGTTTCTTATTCTATTTTTATTGCCAGGTCTCTTGTGATGCCTGATGTCTGATGGCTGATGGCGAGATAGCAGATGCCCAATGATTGCCAGATGCATGATGGCTTATGGCGAGATAGCAGCTGTCCGATGATTGCCAGATGCATGATGGCTGATGACGAGATAGCAGCTGCCCGATGATTGCCATATGCATGATGGATGATGGCAAGATAGCAGCTGTGGATTGAAAGAGTTTAGTTGATGAGTTGGTTGGTCAATCAACTAAGAACGATGATTATGGAGTTGAATGATTGTGATGTGTTGATGATGTTGTTGATGTTGTTGTGTGATGGGTTGGGTCTTGAGAATGGATTGATGGTTTTTGAGAATGGATTGATTGATGATTGGTTTGATCGATGATTGCAATAGGTGGAAAGCGATATAGATTTGATATTGAAGCGAAAGGTTAGAGATTGTGATTGAGATTTAATTGCCTCGCCCACCCCTCAGAATCACGAATCATCGACGAGTGGGCAAAGCGATAAATTCATAGAGATTTGGCGAAGAATCGATTATGACTATGATACCATTATAGAAGTAATGAGAGATTTATTATTAATGTGTGTATTGTGAATTACAAGAGACTTTTATTTATAGAGGCAATAAGAATAGAATAGAATATCCTAATATATGCGAGAAATGAAACATACATATAAGAAACTAAATATAGGAAACTTAGTATAATCTAACATATATATATCTTATTAATTTTCATTTGATCTATATATATCAAAAATCCTTTCAAATTATCACATATTTTAAAGCCATCAATTTAAATTTTGAATTGGTGTTATTCAACAACAGTAACTTATTACTATCTTTATTGTACTTGTTGCAGTTAATGTATAATAAAATTGTTATGTTCTATTATCTTTAGAGAAAACATGAATTGCACTCTTAATTAAATTTTTTATATTGACTTTACATAACACTAAATGAGTTGAGCTGAACAACTTTAGATGAATTATTAGCGGACGGTGTTGCGTACTATCCACTATTTCTCGTAATCAAATGAATCACGAATTGACCATGTTTGCTTTAACTAATATAACTGAGATTAGGGCTGTCTATTTCTATCCGGGACCCGACTCACCCGACGACCCAACCCGACTTAAACCCGTATGACCCGAGACCCGACAAAACCAAGAGAACATCGGGTCGGGTGGACCCGAACCATACCTCAATTGAGTTGGGCCTCGGGTGGGATTTTGAAAACCACCGAGTAACTCGACTCACCCGACACCCATATGACAAAATAGGTCAGACCCACTTTACCCTCAGCGCCCAGAGCCCATTCCCACAACTTCTAAGTTCAGCCCAACAGCAGCCTACCTCGGCCCAACCTCATTTGTGCACTACCTTGAAATAACAAGGTTTATAAAGTCTTCATTGCACTCGTCCCTTTCCGATGTGGGATGTGTGAGTGTTATAAACTCTCACAAAACATTGCGCGACGTGGCCTCGTCCTCCACCGTTGATATCGTGTCAATGAACACATCCTGGCCCTCCATTGTAGACGAACGTGGCACGCCTTCGACCTTCGACTTTACCTCTCTTCTCGCCTCCTCAGAATCAGAATCCCTCAACCTCTTTCTCCTCAGTCTTCAGTCACGAATCCCATCTCCTCCTCAGAAACCTAGAGCGGGAGCCTCTCGCGGCGAGACTTAAGCCTCGAATTCAAATCAGTCTCTTCTCTGTCCCAGCTTCCATTCTTGTGTCTCTCAGTCGCACGTCCAAGCCTCGGTCACATCTCCATCTACTTCATCTCACAACCGATCGATTCTTGAGTTACCGTTAAGAATCGATCTGTTGGAGTTGGAGTCTTGGAGAGTGGAGAGTCGACCATCAAACAACGCTGGAAATATGCCTACAGTACCAGTAAGATACGAATTTTATGTTTTAGTGTTCATGCTTCTTCTTCTTTCCTCTTACAATTTTGGGTTGTTTGGGTTTTGAATTCATAATTTAGGGGTTATGGTTACGAATTTGGGGGTTAGGATTACGAATTGGGGTCAAATTTGGGGTTTATTTTGGTTTCGGTTTTAATTTAGGGCTTTTGTGTTTGATTTACTGTTTTGAAATTGAAAGTTAGGGTTTCCAATTTGGGGGTTTAGGATTTCGAATTGGGGTCAATTTTGGGGTTTAATTCTGATTTTACTTTTAAATTTGGGAACAAGTTGGGGGTTTTGATTTGGAGTTAGGGTTCGAGTTTAATTTAGTGTCCCAATTTCAATTTCAATTTTTGTTTGATGTTGTAATTTGGGGATTATAATTTTACTTTTCAATTCTGATTTCACTTGTTTTGAATTTGGGAACAAATTGGGGTTTTCATTTGGGGTTAGGGTTAGGGTTATGGTTTAAAAGTTGGGGGTTAGGGTTTCAATTGAGTCACCGATTTCAATTTCAATTCAGTATTGGGGGTTAGGGTTCGAATTCGGATTATTTTTAGGATCAATTATGTTTCAGTGGATTTGGAATTGTACCAATCTCGGGTCTGTCGGGTTGAACCCGACTCACCCGACAACCCGACTCACCCGACAACCCGACTCACCCAAACCCGACCACCCGAGTACCAGACCAAGTCGAGTTTCGGGTCCGACTTCCCGGACCCGACATGAGCCGAGTCGGGTCCAAAACCGGTCGGGTCCATCTGACCCGACCCGATGAACAGCCCTAATTGAGATTATTGTGAGGGGTTTGTCCCACCATCTGTAACTTCAGCTGTTCAACTTGATGTCATGTTAGTTACTAAATAATTAATAAAATTTGCTATTACCTTAAAAAAAAAAATTATCAAAAGCTTATATATTTTCCTCACAAAATGGATCCAAAAGCAGCCACAAATTTAGGGAATAATTGGCTCACTTTATAATATTAAACTTTTTGGTTAATATACGCCGATCATCTTCTCCGCCGTCACCACCACTAACGATTTGTCAGATCTTATATTTTATTTTTAATAAAAGAATCGTTACCAAACAGAGTAATAAAAAATATAGATTATTTAATTGCTTCTAAAATATTTTAATAAACAATATCATTTCTACGAATAGTTTCCAATATTCAATTGCAAGCAACCCACTTAAACGTAATATGATCTCGATACGTGACCCCAACCTCTTACCTGATCCAAATATTATTTTTAAGAAAACGACGACGTATTATTAAAATATAAAATAAATTAATCTGAGACTATGCTGAATAGTTAAAACAATTGATGATGGGACATACTTCACACTATGATTTCAACTACGGTTAGTTAAACTATATTTGAATGAATCACCAACTATAAAATTATAAAAAAAACTAGCAAAATAAAGGATAGCGAAAGGATATTTCTCTTGCAACCTCGCGGCATTCACCTCGAATGAGTTGAGACTCTCCGCAAATTCATTACAAGATCAACCCTGAGAACGACGAGTAAAATAAAGGATAGCGCAAAGACATGCCTCTTGCAGCATCGGGACCTCCAACTCGAATGGGTTGAGACTCTCCGCAAATTTAGTACAAGATCCACCCTGAGAACAACGAGCAAAATAAAAGATAGCGCAACGACATGACTCTTGCAACCTCGCGGCCTCTCCCTTGTAAAACATCCTTCAAAACCATTATTTAATTTTATACAAATTTTGGCAGAAATTAATTGCTAATTTCATTCGTGTGGGGTAATTTCTTGCCTAGTTTCCTTTTAATTATATTTTGAACTTATTTTTATTTTAAAGCACTGTTAGATTTAACGATAAATATATCATCATGGCTAGGAACTATGATGATTAGGAATCTTCGTCAGAAATGAATGATTCTTAATCAAACTATCACCGCATAACACAAGACCCAATTAAATCGTGTCGTCGCTGAAAGTGGGGCCTTCGCCGACCTTGCTCTCTCCTGATACTTCTACCTCTCGACTTCAACCTCTTAACTCTCTTTGTCACTCTTCTTAATCCACCGTCAATCTCTCAACATTTCCCACCTCAACGTTCAATCTCCATATCCTCATTTGTTCCGCTCTCCTTTTTCATCTCTAGTTCCACCCAGAATCACTCTCTGAACCATTCACTTCTCAATCCATAACTGGCTTCTGATTTCAGTTATGGTGGGTTCGAGTACGGTTTTGGTGGAGCGATGGTGCGCCATGGCTTCGGCGGTGGCGGGTTGTCGTCGGACTTACTGGTCTTGTTTAGTGTCGCGCGGTGGTGACAGGTTTTCTTCGACGGTCTCGTCGGAGTTCTCTGTCGATGTTGGCCGACAACGTCAAGTTGGGGCGGCGGCTCGCGGGTTCAGGCGTCGGATCCCACCGCTGTTCGCGGCTCCTCCCATTGTTCAGGCCGTTCGTTCCTCCTTTCGGCGACGTTCCAAGTGACTTCTGACCGACCTCTTTTCTTGAGCCTGGTTATAAGCCATCACTCTCATGTCCATAGCCAACAAGAGTAGCATGATATCTTTCAAGATCAACCTCAAATATTTATTATGTTCACTCAATTTCAATTTCTTAATTATATTATATTTGTAATTATGGCTTCCCCCTTCTCCTGTCTTGGGAGTAGTGGGCTGTAAGGATGTATATAGGGGTGTTAAAAAAGCCATAATCGAGATAACCGAACCGAATCGAGCCGAAACCGAACCAATCGGTAGTCGAACCGATTAATTCGGTTAAATCGGTTCGGTTATGCCATGTAACCGACCCCTATTCGGTTCGGTTTTCGGTTACGGGACTCCGGGAACCGCCCGTAACTGAACCGAACCGAATAACCGATGATAATTATATATTATAATTATAATTATATTATATATTATAATTATAATTATAATTTCAGTAATATAAATTATAATAATAAAAAAGAATAACTTAACCATCAATTAATATTATAATAATAATATAAAGGTAATAAACTAATACCTAGATCTAGAACTCTCTCGTCTCACTGTCTCTCAGTCCCTTCCACACATGCACACACAGTCCTCTGCTCTCTCGGCCTCCTCTCGCGTCCCCGTCTTCTCTCCGTCTCTCGGCCTCCTCTCGCGTCCCTGTCCTCTCTCGACCTCCAACGGCGGTGTCCCGTCCTCTCTCGGCCTCCAACGGCGGTGTCCCGTCCTCTCTCGGCCTCCAACGGCGGCGTCCCGTCCTCTCTCGGCCTCCAACGGCGGCATCCTGTCCTCTCTTGGCCTCCAATCGGCGTCCTGTTCCCGTCCTCTCTCGGCCTCCAATCGGCGTCCTGTCCCCGTCCTCTCTCGGCCTCCAATCGGCGTCCTGTCCCCGTCCTCTCTCGGCCTCCAACGGCGTCCTGTCCGCTTCCAAAAACACTGAAGGTATACATCAATTTTAGGGTTTTTTATTTCTCCTGATTCATATATACCCAAAATGTAAAAACCCATTTGTAAAAGCCCATTTGTTCAATCGGTCAACCGACCGACCATAACCGGTCGGTTATTCGGTTATAACCGAACCGAACCGACCCCCATCGGTTCGGTTTTCGGTTACGAATGTTCAATAACCGAACCAGTCGGTTCGGTTCGGTTATGGTCGGTTCGGTTCGGTTATGGTCGGTTCGGTTCGGTTATCCAACCGTGCACACCCCTAGATGTACATAACATAGTGACTTCGTGGGAGTCTCCATGTCAGCTTTTGAGCTGTCACATCAGCACACCTACTCTCTGCAGACACTCACTCTTTGGAGGCCACAACAGAGTGCCTCATGTTTATATCATTTAATTCAATTAACACTATTTTTATATAATTAAATATTTCAACATTCTTATTCATTTATAATTAAAAAAAACTATTTTATTATAACACAAATATGAAAATATTCTTTCGGTTCGGTTGAAAATTCCTCGGGCTCCCGCAACACGACCTCTTCGTATTTCGGTTCTCCTTTCGTGTGCAAATATGAGAACATGAGAGGTATATATAGAGATAATAAATATTAAATATACTCCATGAATATTTTGTTATTATTTATTATTCTTATAAATTTTTTATTAATAAACATATTATATATTTATCAAATATTGAAATATATATAGATACAATAAATATTTATTATATTTTAATTAATTATATAATTATACACTAAATATAATTAATTATAAAATTTGTATTTTTCTTCAAAAAATAAATATTAATTATATTTTATGAATATATTTTATATTTTATATTTTATTATATATTAATAGACATATTATATAATATGATGTTGTGATTCACGTGTTATTAAAATTGTACAACTACCCTAATTGGGTGTGGCGGCTTGTATCATTTTCTTAGGGTTTGTTTCGTCACAATTGGGCTAAGTCTCGCGACGTCTATTTCTTATGGGTGTCGACGTCTGCGTGGTACTGGCGGCGACGTTAGCGTGGTGCGGCGGTAGGAGCAGAGCTCTTGTGAAGGTAGATCTGGGTTTGATGGATGTATGATCGGGTGGTAGATCGGGTTTTGATGGAGGCGAGGTCGGATGGGTTGGGGATGAGCTGAGATGGGTGAGGCTGGAGTTGCAGATGGGTCGCGCTTGGGTTGCGACGACGGAGCATGGAGGGTCGGGGGTTTTTGGCTTTTGGTTGGTTGGTAGGCCGGTACTGGGAGGGAACCAGAGTTATATGGCGTCGGTGGGCATACTCATGCAAGCATACCGAACTAGGGGGCTCGGTGTCGATGGGTTGATCCGGTTAAACCCAATGAGCTGGGAGGATTTGAATTTCGCAATGGTCATATTGATCGTATGGTTAATCGAGGAGGTTGGTTTAATTCGGTCTGCAGTAAGATCACGGGGTTTCTCCATCCGTATGAGTTGGAGGCTGTGGCTCTGCATGATTCTAACTGGTTCGAGTCGATTGGTCTCTGGGACTATCAGAGATGCATGTGTAAAGCATCATGCAGCAAGATCCCGGGGTTTCTCCATCCGTACGAGTTGGAGCCCGTGGCTCTACATGATGCTAAACGGGTCGAGTTGAACAACTTTAGAGGAATCATTAGCGAACGGTATTGCGTACTATCCATTATCAGAACTTTTGTGCTTTGTTTTGCTCGTAATCAAATGACTCACGAATTGGCCATATTTTTTTAACTAACTGTAGTTGGGATTATGATGAGGGGTATGTCCCACCATCTGTACCTTCAGCTGTCCAGCTTGATGGCGGGTTAGTTGCAATTTAATTAATAAAATTCGATTTTTCCTTCAAACAAAAAAAATAGACATATCATATATTTAGTAATATATATTTATGATTTAAAGAAATTGCATATTATTTATTTAATACATTATTATATATTAAATTAGGAAGTCCCTCATTTCTCTCTCCTACCCTCTACACCCACTCCTTTTTCCATCTCTCTCAACATCACCTACTTTTGAAAAGATTATTCATTCTGGCTGCCACATGACAGCATTAAGAGTGTTCACTCCTTATCCACTCTCTTGTTGTGAACAACCTAACTTGTTCTAATGCAATATATCATTTGCATAGAAAAAAACTAAAACTTAGGGATATAGTTGATTTTATTACATATATTTGATGTTAGTTACTTAATCTTCAACCTTAAATCACTCCTAATTCCATTACTTATTGATGATATGAATATTTTTAAAAGTTAGTATTAAGATAATGCAAGTTGAAGTGCAGGTGGTTAACAAAATCTTATTATATCTGATCTTTTAAGATTCAGATCAAGGAGATCCAGTATATTAACTGTTTAATTAATCCAAGTACTTTATGTAACTGAGGTTGGTTTTGTGGTTTTTGTTCTGATTAAGGTTGTTTGTTAATACCATGGGGATCTTTACCTGTGCATATATGTACTTGATTTCTTAATCCATTTATAACAAATGTGATTGTACAAAAACATGTTAGATTAACTCCTCTAACATGATAGATCTCCAAAAAATGGGGCATTTCAAGAATTGAACTTGGGACATCTCACACATAAACAAAAATCATAACTAGACCAAATGTACATAGATTGTACATTGTTTAGTATAATACATGTATTCATTAACTGTCTCATTTTCCACTACATCATTTGGGGAAAACAGCGGTACTATATGTGTTGTCCTAAAAGTTAAAATATTGGTCCATGCCATTTGACTTCATATTTCAGAACTCAATTAGATTTTAAATTAAGTTTTAAGAAAGTGTTATCGAAACGTATTACATGAAGATTATATCTGTACGGTTAGATCAATATCAATTTTCCAAAAACCTTACAATTTGATCGAAGTATCGGATTATAGTTAGGGTAACTCTTTAAAAAAAATCAAGCAATTCATCTATTCTCTTACTCGAGAAACAACCGTTCAATTCGATGTGTATGTTGTAGACATATAGTACCCAAAATTTAAGGATAATCGAACCACATATTAACGCTCGATCACTCGTAATACAATTGTTTAATTTGAAATTATTTAAACACTTTAAAAATCTTCTGATTATTTTTAGTTAGATGTTATTGATAATACTTGGTAAGCTCGAAAATACGAATTTTGGTCATCACGATGTTTAAATAACTTTTAAATATCATTTATGTGAATATCTATGAAAAACAGTTCAAATAAGACCGTTCGAATCAAACCGAAAATATCTGATTTAAAATTGATAAATATATATATAAAAAAAATTTTGAGGGTAAAAAAACGAATTTATGGATTAAATAGCAACTAACCCGGCATAAAGCCAGACAACTGAAGATACAAATGGTGGGACAGACCCCTCACCGAAATTCCAACTACTGTTAGTTAAAATAAACTTTGCCAATTCGCGAGCCATTTGATACCGAACAAAAGAAATACGAACACATGTTTTGATAGTGAATAGTACGCAACACCCTTCACTAATGATTCCTCCAAAGTTGTTTAGCTCTACCCATCTAACATAATGTGAAGTCAGGACCTCCATCTCATACAAATGGAAGAATCCCGTGAACCGCTGCAGAATGCTTTAATCAGGCATCCATGACAACCTTGGAGACCAATCGATTCGAACCAGTTAGTATCAAATAGAGTCACAACCTCCACCTCATACAGATGGAGAAACCCAGTGATCTTACTGCAGACCGCCTTAAACCAGTTTCCTCGATCAACCCTGCGATCAATATGAGAATTACAAATCTTTAAAAATTCAAGTCCTCCCAGCTCATTGAGCTTACACGGGTCAACCCATCGACACCAAAGACCCCCCGTTTCCTCCTAGTACGGATCCCAATGGGACACCCAGGTGATGTATTGAAGCCTAAAAAAGTCAAGACCCTTAGTTCGGTATGCTTGCATGAATCTGCCCACCAACGCCGGAGAACTCCGGCTCCCTCCCAATACCAATCTACCATCAACCAAAATCGAACCCACCTCCGATAAGCCGCGTCCCAATATGTCCGCCCCGATCACCACCATTCTCGCAACCAGCTGTTCGTCGAAGCTTCTTTGCCCATCCACCAAAGACTCTCTCCTGAACTCGTCCCCCCTCACAAATAATATCAAAATAATAGCCCACAATTTGACATACACAAACTAACCAATTCCAAAATCAGATCCAACCCTAACACAACTCACCTAACCTCAAAAACCTACTCGGCACCGCCCAAATGCTGCCGCCGCCGCTGTACAAGATACGCACGAGACAGAACCCTTTCTCGCAGATGTAGAGCCGCGAGACTCGTCAAGAATTGACGAAAATCCTATCGCGCTAGGCGAGGGGTACAGACCGCAATACGTCCCCCCATAGCGTATTTGTATTATTTTTAATTTCTAAATAAATTATAATAATTTATAAATGTTAAAATAATCATTATAAAAATATATAATTTTTTCAAGAGCCCAACTTTGGGGCCCAATCTAATAAGCCCATGAAATGAAACCCATCCTCTTCCTCATCTATATTTGTTTCTCTGGTCGCCCTAGAACCCGAGAGGTCGGAGACTCTGAGTGTTGAACTTGGGGTTGCCGGAGGAGGTGTTGGTACCGTGCATATGGAACCACCGAGGTCGTGTTGAACTTCGCTCCGACGGTGGTGAGACTCGGCTCCAAGGTCAGGTTTTGCTTCTTTATATCTATATACTTTTCTATGCTCAATTGTTCAGACCTGTTAATTCTTGATTCATCTACAGTAATTTTAGTTTTGTGGGTTTCATTTTGTTTCCTATTTATTTCTCCGATTTGAATGTAAGCTATCCATTCCTATAACACTAAGCTCATTTCTATGATTTTGTGGTTAAACAATTGTTAGGTAAGATTTTAGGGTTCAATTTGTACAACAGCTTATGTTCTCAATTCAATGGTGTAATGTATATGTAATTTAAACTAATTAAAATGTCTTTTTATTGGATTAAAATCATATATTACGCACATATTTGTATAATATATTGTGCTATCATAAACTAGTTTGATTCAAATTATTTATAGTGATTAATTAATTAATCGTATCATTAGTGTTAATTGATTATAGAAATAAATGTGTAGGTATTGTAAATTAAATTATAATGTGATAGAGAGGTCAAATTATAATTTTCACAAATGAACAACTGAAATCTAGTTATTTCATACCTGCTTTGGTTCTTAAATATCTGTGGAATTCTATTCTCTTTTACTTCATTGGAGATAATCCAAAGTGATAAAAAACTCTAAATATTTGAAAGATCTCCACCTCGCCTCCATCTTTAACAATTGTTTCATGTGTATTAAAGTAATTTATTAACGCTATTCATTAATTTAGTTTAGAAATATGATTCAAGATTTTGCACGTAATTAATGGGACTATTTGGTATAAAACCCAACAAATTTATCATTCATATGATACTTTTAGTGTCATTTCAACTTCACACTAAATTATATTTTTAATATTGTAAAAAATTAAATTAGAATAAATTACTCTCACCCCCGATTTATGTAATAATTTCATTAGATTTGATGTTTGATGCTATTGTAGTGTCAGACGATATTTGATGTGACACGGTACTAGAGAACATCGCTGAGTTGGAGTTCTATATTACATTGGATGTACCGTATGAATATGAGTTCCGTTAGGTTAAGGAGATGATCTAATACTAGTAACAAAACATTTTGAAAATATTAATGTAATGAAAACAAAACTCTTTTGTCTCTGAGGGGACACCGGAACGATTTAAGACTCACACTATTAGTAGAGAGGTCTTAGTTTCGAACCTTGTTGTGATCAGGGTGGGAAAGAGTTAAAAACGTAGATTTAGAATATGATGTAATTAAAAAAACAGAACTCTTATATCCAAATAAGGCAACCAAAAGAGCGGAACGAAATATAAATTTCTAGCATCTAATCAGAAGTCACAGGGAACAAGAATGAAAAGGGGAATACTTGCATTGCTAATCAAAAGGTAGCATACGATATTTCAATAAAAAAAGAAATGCATATGAGACCTAAATTTCCATAAAAATGCATATTGAATCTTCCAACATGCTGAGAGACCATATATGAGGGTGAACTTTTATGATCGGAACTAATCCGTCGAATTGGACTGTACTACACAGTAGAGTTTAGTTCATAGTTTTGTGATTTGGTCCCGGATCTATTGATGGTTATTAGGAGAGTTAGGTTTCGAAATAAAAAAATCATGAGTACTCAGATAATCCGAAACCAGTCGAATTTGATGTGTGTGGTGGCATCTCTATCGTTTATCTCGACTCTTATATGACGTTAAACACTATTTATTAATTTGCAATGTAATTAAATATGCTTTGAATTATAAAATATAATGCAATTTTTCTATGTATTGTAAATAAAATTATATGTGTTAAATAATATTCATCAATAAATAGAAAAAATATGGTCTAATATGATTACAATATAAATAAGCTCTCAATATGAGAATATGTAAATCGTTAGAACCTAACTAGAATCAATATTGGTTAGAATGGATAATTTCCAATTTCACAAATTACGATTACGACTACGACAGAAATAAGCTCTCTCTCTTGGAAGCGATGGCGGGAAAGCAAATCGTCGGCGACAGCATGACTTCGAACTTGGCCGAAATGTCTAAGAGTCAGCTCTACGACATCATGCTCCAGATGAAAGTAATTTCTCTTTATTTTTTCTAAATTCTCATATCCCTCTAATGCTTCATGTCTATCGATTATGCTTTAGAATCAATGTATTTGATTTGAAGTAATTATTCGTTTATTTTGATTTACACACACTAATCGAACAGAACCACCAGCAGGCGAGGCAGATTCTCATCCAGAACCCTCAGTTGACGAAAGGCCTTTTCCAGGTCCTATTTTAGATGTTTATTTTATTCATATGTAATTATTGTGTTTTCAAATGTTTGGCTGCTCCAAATCGTTTATGATTTCGAGGTTGGTTTGGTATAAAGTTGACCCTTTTCATTTGCATTACTAGTTATGAGTGATTTTGTCTGATGATCAGTTTTTTTTGGTAATGTTAGGCACAAATTATGCTTGGAATGGTGCAACCTCCACAAGCGGTATGATTTTTCGAATTATAATCTCTTTGTTGTTAGCCATACGTGCCCTTTCTAGACGCGCATTGATGGTCGAAATATATACTGAGTTTTTGGGTTGTGATTTAGATTCCAAGCATTCCACCGTCAGCACCACAGCATAATCAGCAGGCAGTTCAGCAACCTGGCAAGCAATCTGCTCATGCATTTTCGAGTCAAGTTAATGTGCAGGAGCAAGCAAATCCGTCTCAAAACCAATTTGCCCCCAGGAAGCCACAGCCAAACCAACCCGTGATGCCGATGCCCTCTGCTTCTTTGCCGGCAGTAAACCTCCCCTCCCAGCCAATGCCTTCACATCCTAAACAGACGCCGCAGCAATCTAAGGGGCCGCTAAATCCTCTAATTAACCCAATGAATCTTCCACAATCAGCTCAGCTCCCTAACTTATTGTCACTTCCTCGTCATTCTTCATCCCAACCAGCCCCACCGCTTAATCAGCTTCAAGTGCCTGCAGTTTCCAGCCAGATGCAGCAGCCAATGGGAGGATCGGGAGTTCATCATATGCCACTGCAACCACCTTTGCCACCACAACCTCGGCCACCTTCAATGCCTCATCATCATCAGTATCCCCCGCAAATGGGGCACAATTCGGGTTACCAGCCCTCTGGTGCGCCCCAGCAATTTTCACAACCCATGTATCATGTAAGTGGAAAATCTGATTCACTGTATAGTATAGTTAAAATGCTTAAAGAACTGGTTTGAAGCGTCATGTCGTCTTTCTAATGAGTCTCGTAATATACAACTTTGTTTGAACTAATCCTTTTTCCTTTGCAATTTTGTTCAGCCGGGTGCCAAACCTCCACCTGGTACTGGGCCTTCATTTCCACAACAGGGACAGCTATCACATCAAAGTCAGTTGCCTCCTCAATCATTATACCAGGTAAATTTTGTATCATAGTTGGATTTGTATAGAAATAAATATAAACCTTCCTTTGTTAGGAGGGAATTCTTAGAGGGATTGTTTGCCTCCATACTTCATGTGGTTCTTTTCGTCTAGCTGTCATTGTACACCAGAATCATTTTTGCATTCCAGGATTGACTTAATGAAGAATATTTGCTCAGTCTTTTATTGTAGAAGTCCATGCATTTTTCCTATTTGAATATAAGTTCCCAATTGCTCATTATTGGTAGCTGGAGTTGTCCAGTATTCTTGATTTACCTCTAAAGATATTTTGTATCAAAGTTGCAAAATTCACATAGTAGGAAGTACGATAAGAGGAGGACAAGCGGTGGGTTTTGTGGGAAATATTGCTCACATATGGTATCAAGCTATAGGAAGAAGCATGGAAATTTACTACTACACAATACAGAAAGATTGTGGCTAGGCTAGCTGAAAAGGATATGTTATACTTGTCCATGTGTTTCTCTTTCTTTGACTACTAGAAAAGTGTTCTGGTTTGCTACTTATAATTTAGATGTTTAATTCCCTTTGTCAACTTCAATTAAATGTTATCTATCTCCGTTAAACGATATTCATCAATGTGTAGTCTAAGTAAAGAGAGAAGGCTTTTAAACTTTTTGGAAAAAGTAAAAGAATAGAGTGATTGGGTTAACAGAGCAGATAATTTAGATAGGATGGAGTGGAGTGGAGGAGGAAAACACAAACTAAGGAACCCATGGAATTTTTCTAAAGGATTCATGCAGTTGACCCTAACATTTTTTGTGAAAATGGTTTGGTTTTTTCTGTTGTTAGATTTTGTTAATATAAGGAATTTGTACCGTGAGATCAAAATATAATCTTTGTACATCTCAATAAGGAAAAGGGTATCCAAAATTATTGGTATTCATTTCTTTTTTCTTGTTGGATTATATACAAGCAAAACTAGTACTTATTGGTGCTACTGGCTCTAGAGAGAAGCTACAGTACCAAACAGAGCTTTATTACACCTGATTGAGTTCCAGTTATGTTCCATGCGTTGCAATTTAGAATTGGAAAAATGACTGGATTCAACCCTGAAGTGTTGTATGCCAGCTCCAAATTCATAATGTACAATTTATTCAATCCTCATTTTCTGGTAATACCTCTTGCCTATGTTGTAGTGAAGACATATAATTGAGGAGTGGCATGCAAGAAAAATAAGTAATAAAAGAATAAGTTCTCATAGTATCAGATGCGTTTATTAACTGAAGTTGGTATATTAGTATCAGATGGCTAGTCCTTGACATGCGCTAGTATATTACGTATGTCCAATGCCCTTAATGGTCTTTGCAACTTGGTTCTATTTTGTGCTTACACTTTTCTGATCTTACTCAGGGGGGTGGCTCACATTTAGGGTCTGATTTCAGCAGCCAATCTGGAAATTCGATGCAAATAGATAGAGGATCTTCTTGGATGGGTGGCCCAATAGAAAATTCAGCGTCAGCGCAGCTTCCAGGACCATCAACATTAAATCCTGGCCAGATGGGCCCTGGAAATCAGCCTCCTCGCCCAGCAGGGGTAATATACCTTTTGTACACTTTTAGCTTCTCCCAACCCAACGAGATATTTTATTATTTTGTTAACACAAATAGTGTTCTATTCCTTGTAGTTGAGCTCTGAGATGGAGAAGGCGCTACTTCAGCAGGTCATGAGCCTGACTCCCGAACAAATTAATCTCTTGCCCCTGGAACAGAGGAACCAAGTGCTCCAGCTGCAGCAAATGCTGCGCCAATGAAAAGCAAAGATCACATTTTCATCAGCGCGTTGAGATTCTTACCCATTGATTCAGAGTGAGGAATCATACCAAAGATGCAGTCCTAAACGACCACTAATCAGCATGTTGTAATTTTTTCGAGCAAGTTATCGATTTATGCATGGTGTACTGTATCCTTTGCAGTTGTCTTTTGAGCTTTGTAGTGATAAACTCTGGGTCCGGCCAAGTTTGTAGAAAGAGAAAACTTGTGTACGGTACTGCAAAATTTTCACCGTTGCTTGTACAATTTGCAAATGATTTTTTTTCACAAATTCGCAAGGAGTATATATGGTATACTTAATTGAATCAGTTATTTGTTTACTATAATTTAAGCCATTTTAAATGACAGTAACGCGTAATTAAGAATATAAGAAACTCTTTTCAAAAAAAACTTAGGAGAATAATAGAGTAGATTGTAATGAATAAGGGCACGGGTATCACTAAGTGTGCATAGTCAAAAGTTGAAACAAACAAATAGCTGGTAATGGGTTTTGCTTTGCTATTTCATAGCTGTACGTATCGATCTTCAATCCATAATATTTGCTTCACCACCACCCCCTAATTAATGAATCTCCTCTCTCTCTCTCCCTCTATAAATTCATAAATTCCAACAACTCACTCACATTTCCTCGTAACAACATTAACAAAATCAATAACATTTACATGATGTTTCAAAAAATGTCCACCTCTTTCTTCTTCTGCTTCCTCCTCCTAACGGGCGCTCGGGCGAGGCCATTAACGACTCAAGATCAAGATTTCTCGGTCATCGTTCCGAAAACCACAAGCCAAGGATCGGAGAGGAGCGTGGAGGGTTGCTTGCCAAAAGGGTTCCATGGTACTTCGGCTCCGAGCCGCTACATCAATGACCAGACTCTTGGCTCCACATTGTGCTCCACCGCCAAGATCACGATCAAGCCATGATCGATATGGGTTTCACGATCGATTCAGCTTATCATATATATCAATACCGTTATAGGTGTGATGTATAATTGTTCTGTGTTCATGAAAAGAATGGAGATGTAAGTCTACTATTCCAAGTATAGAATAAAACAATTTCGATCTATTAATGAATTAATCGCCATTTTTATTTCAATTTATCATGATTAAGAATTCGTATTGATTAAAGTCAAACATGGAGACTATGGCATTGGGAATTGGTCACACCTAATTATACTACTTTTTGCACACATATTATATGAGATTGAAATAAGGTTTTACTTGAAGAAAATCAAATTTCTTTATAATTTTTAGACGGTGGGTTTATGTTATAGTGACTATATATATATGCGCAGCAAAGTTGGACATTTGGAATGAATATTAAATTTCTCTTGATAATTAATACTCATTGACTAATAGATTTGTTTAGATTTGAAAAGAAAAAGAGATGTTTGATAGGGCTGTATGTGACTTGAGAGCTGGGCTCAAGTTTTGGGTTAGTTTTAAATTATGTGTATTTGGGCTGTAGTTTTGGTTTTGGGCCTGTGGCCTGTTAATATGTAGTGAGTTGACAGAGGGTGACTCATTCCTCTGTCCTTATCTTGCTGTGTGTTTCTGGAATTGGACAATTTTGGAAAAGCTTCCTAAATTCAATACAATTATCTTTCTCTCTCTACATTCTCTTCTTCTCTACCTATTCTATCTTCTTCTACCTCTAATTTCTTCTGCCATTTTTGGCCAAACACTTTTACACCTGCATCACTGGTATCAGAGCCACCTTCTGGGCTCCATGGCTGAATATGCTTCAGCCCAATCTGTCACTGTTCTTCAAGAGGCTGTCTCTGGTCTTCAGAAAGAGGTTGAGAGCCTTTCTGCATTGGTCAAATCGGTGCTTGTCTAGGATACTCCTCTTCGATCCATGTCTATAACACCTCCTTCACCAGATCAGAATCCTTCCATTCTGGGTGCTCCCCCAGAGCAAGCTGTAGCCGTTGTACCCATTTCTGCAACCAGAGAACGACGACGAAGCTCACCACCTAAGTTTGATGGTACTGATTTTTTTTCCTGGAAGATGAAATTTATACAATATTGTGAGCATGAGAATATTCTGGAAAATGAGATGGTCAGAGAAGCAATACTTGGGTTTGAAGGACCAGCCATTAAACATCATTTACACTATGAATAACAACAAAAACAATTGGGTTTATCATCTGTGGAGTGGGCTGATTACTTACAAAGTCTGTCTAGTAGATTTACTGATGGGGATTACACTGATTATATGTCTGATCTTGCACATCTAAAGCATGATGGGTCTGTTGAAGAGTTTTATCAAGCTTTTCAGGGATTGGTAACACAGCTAGATCTGAGCCCAAAGAATACACTGGCTATGTTTCTTAGCAGACTACAACCTGAGTTAGAGGATGCTGTGAGACTCCTATTTCCTAAGGATCTCAACCAAGCTCTTATTATAGCTAAACATATAGAAAGAGCATGGAATAACCAAGCCACAAGATCTTATTCTACTTACCTTCCTAAACCATACCCCAACCACCACAACAAAAACAACCAGTACCCTAATCAATCCCGCACAAATTCGTCCAGTCAAATACACACCACTCTAGTTCCTCCTCAAAACAATCCTACCAAACCAAGAATACCAGGCAACACCAGATTTCAAACACCGGCTCAGAGGCAACTTAAGGAGGAGCGATTCAAGAAAGGCCTATGTGTATGGTGTGGGGATCGTTTCAGTAAAGACCACAAATGCACGAGGTCTCAACTTTTTCAACTTCTCGTAGGAGATGAGACAGTGGACCAGGGTGAGGGTGAGGTCTACATGGACTGCCTCGCCTCTCTTGATGAGCAATTAGATGACCCAGAAATGGCCACCTCATGTCATCCTATGATCTCGTTACATGCTTTGCTATGTACTACAGGGTTCCAAACAATGAGACTTAAAGGGACTTTTGGCAAGCAGGAGGTTATTATCTTAATTGACTCGGGGAGTTCTCACAATTTTATAAATGCAACAGTGGCTAAACGTATTGGTTGTCGATTGACAACTACTGCAAATGTGAAGGTCCCAGTGGCCAATGGAGACTTATTATCGACACAGAAAGCATGCAAGAATTTGCGCTGGTCAATGCAAGACCAAGCCTTTCAGGGGGATTTTTTAACATTACCTATAAAAGGTTTCGATGTCGTCCTAGGGATTCAATGGCTGGTCACATTGGGATGTATTAATTGGGATTTTACTGAACTCACTATGAAATTTACCCTCTATGGTATTCAACATGCGTTACGAGGTATCAAATCCCCTACTATTTCATAGGCTTCTAAGAAGCAAAACCACCAACTGCTAGCATTTATGAACTGTACTACCAGGCGGCCCCTTACTATCCTATTTCAGGCAATTGCTTACCCTACAGTGGGGCAGGATCAACCTACACAGACCATACCTCCAATTGCAGCTTTACTTCATGAATTCCAAGCCCTTTTTGTTATTCCTCAGGGTCTCCCTCCTTCTCGTCTACACGACCATGCTATTCCCTTGTCACCAGGGGCTCAGGCAGTCAAGATACGTCCTTATCGTTACCCTGCATTACAAAAAACAGAAATTGAAAACATTGTCGATGAGATGCTGCAATCAGGAATTATCAGGCCAAACAACAACCCGTTCGCTTCTCCAGTTATTTTGGTTAAAAAAAAGGATGGGGGTTGGCGTCTTTGTGTTGATTTTCGGCGTCTTAATGCTATGACGCTTAAGGAAAAATTTCCTATTCCTCTTGTCGAAGAACTTTTGGATGAGCTTTATGGGGCATCTTATTTCTCCAAACTAGACCTCCGTGCAGGATATCACCAAATTCGTATGAAGGAGGATGATATTTCTAAAACTGCTTTTTGCACGCATTCGGGACACTATGAGTTTCTTGTTATGCCTTTTGGCCTTACTAATGCGCCGTCAACCTTTCAATCCCTCATGAACGATATTTTTCGTCCCTTCCTTAGAGTATTCGTATTGGTATTTTTTGACGATATACTAATTTACTCTAACTCGTTGGCAGACCATGTAGCTCATTTACGACAAGTTTTTCAAATCCTACAACGTGAGCAACTTTTCTTGAAATTGTCTAAGTGCGCATTTGCAGCAAGAGAAGTGGAATATTTAGGCCATGTTATTTCCCACAATGGGGTTGCTATGGACGCTAAGAAGGTGGAAGACGTTCTAAATTGGCCTATTCCTAAAATCATTAAACAACTACGTGGCTTTTTGGGTCTTACGGGTTATTACCGCGGATTTATAAAAGGGTATGGTGACTTGGCTAGGCCTCTTACTGCTCTACTTAAGAAAGACCAGTTTCAGTGGTCCGAGGAGGCTTTAATTGCTTTTAACCTCCTCCAAAAAGCAGTAACTTCTGCTCCAGTTCTGGCACTACCTAATTTTGATGCTCCTTTTATTGTGGAGACAGATGCTTCAAATTTTGGAGTCGGAGCTGTATTATCTCAAAATGGCCGTCCTCTAGCATTTTTCAGCAAGGCATTGGGACCGAGACATCAAATTTTGTCAGTTTATGACCGTGAAATGATGGCTATTCTTATGGCTATTAAACGCTGGAATTCATATCTCTTAGGGAGACGTTTTCTCATAAAAACTGACCACCAAAGTCTTCGTTTTCTGCTAGACCAGAGAACTTCCACACCTGCCCAGCTCAAATGGGTGGTGAAGATGATTGGATATGACTACGAAGTCCTATATCGTAAGGGAGCCACAAACACTGTGGCTGATGCTCTATCACGACAACCTGGCCCTACTTCTCTTATGGCCATTTCTTCGATCTCCTCCGATTTATTGGCTAGGGTTCGTTTGTCGTGGATTTCTGACCAGGTCCTAGCTCAAATTATTGAAGAGCTCAAGCTCCGGTCACCTTCTCAAAGGGGTCATTTCCTATGGGAAAAAGATCAACTATTCCGTAAAGGTAAACTGATGGTAGGCAAAGATTCTGATTTACGTCACGATATCCTCACCTATTTCCACAGCAGCTCCGTGGGTGGGCATTCAGGTGTTCAAGTTACTAAACGTCGTCTTGCTTCTACTTTTTATTGGAAAGGGCTCAAAGGCGATATCCAGCAATTTATAAAAAATTGTGGAGTCTGCTAGACACATAAATATGATAATTCTGCTTATCCGGGACTACTACAACCTCTTCCTATTCCTACTAGAATCTGGGCTGATATTTCGATGGATTTCATTGAAGGATTACCGAAGTCTCAAGGATTTGATGTGATTTATGTTGTGGTGGATAGGCTTAGCAAAGCTGCCCACTTTATTCATCTCAAGCATCCCTTCACAGCTATTTCAGTTGCTTAGGTTTTCCTGGACAATGTCTACAAGCTTCATGGCATGCCTACGAGTATCGTTAGCGACAGGGATAAGGTATTTATCAGCGACTTCTGGAAGGAACTTTGCCGTTTGCAGCATATCTCCCAGAGGATGTCTACTTCATACCATCCCCAAACTGATGGTCAAACCGAAGTGGTCAATCGAGGTCTAGAGACATACCTCCGCTGTATGAGCAGCGAGAACCCTAAGCTATGGGCTAAGTGGTTACCTCTGGCTGAGTGGTGGTACAACTCTTCCTATCACTCGAGCATTAACATGTCCCCCTACCAGGCCCTGTATGGCCAGGAACCTCCTGTCCACATTCCTTATCTTACTGGGTCGACTACAGTGGATCACAATTTGTCTGCACGAGAGGAATCTATCAAAACCTTAAAATTTCATCTGGCTAGAGCACAGAATCGCATGAAGATTCAGGCTGACAAACACAGGTCTGAGAGGACATTTGAGATCGGAGATTGGGTCTTTGTGAAGCTGCATCCTTATCGCCAGTCCTCTTTGGTGAAACGGGAACACCAGAAGTTGGCACCGAAGTATTTCGGGCCTTTCAAAATCATTAACAAGGTCGGGGAAGTAGCTTATACCTTACTCTTGCCGGAGACTTCTCGAATTCATCCCACCTTCCATGTCTCTCAACTCAAACGCCAGACGGGAGACCTTCCGGTTCAGGCACATCTTCCCGAAGTCGATGTTGCAGGAGTGGCTTTGAAGTTTCCGGTGCATGTCTTGGACCGCCGTGATGCATGCCTTGGCCCGTCTACTTCGCCGGAGATTCTGGTTCAATGGTCGGCATCGTTTCCAGAAGATGCGACTTGGGAATTACTCTCTGACATTCGTTCTCGGTACCCTAATTTCAATCTGGCTTCATGAGGACACGAAGCATGTGAGAATGTGAGTGGTGATAGGGACTGTCTGTGACTTGGGTGCTGGGCTCAAGTTTTGGGTTAGTTTTAAATTATGTGTATTTGGGCTGTAGTTTTGGTTTTGGGCCTGTGGCCTGTTAATATGTAGTGAGCTGGCAGAGGGTGACTCATTCCTCTGTCCTTATCTTGCTATGTGTTTCTGGAATTGGACAATTTTGGAAAAGCTTCCTAAATTCAATACAATTATCTTTCTCTCTCTACATTCTCTTCTTCTCTGCCTATTCTATCTTCTTCTACCTCTAATTTCTTCTGCCATTTTTGGCCAAACACTTTTACACCTGCATCAATGTTGAGCAATAACTTACCCAAAGGTGCTTCCAAGTTCCCGCACGGGGGCTAATATTTAAATTATGGATGACAATATTTTCCGTCTCTGACGAGAATTTTTAAATCTAAACAAAAATGCGGTGGAGAATTCCTAAATCCTTATGAAAACAGGGTGAGGTATCCCCGTCCAACTCTACGCCAATATATTAAAAATATATTTTTAACATTTAAAATTATATTTTAAAATACATATTTGATGAAAAATAATCTTTTTATTAAAATAAAATTTTATGTTTAGTGAAAAAAATAATGTTTTAAGTATATATTTTTATTAAAATAATAATTTTTAGTACAAATTTTATTAAAAAATAAATATGTATTAACATTTTTTGGGTTACAAACGAAAACGCGAAAATCATGAACTCGATAGAAATCTGCATCCCTGCTAGAAACTAAGAATATTTTACCCGTTTCTAACGGGGCGGGCACATGGATTGCCAAATCCGCCCCATCTAGTTTAAATGGTTAGTATATTAAATAATATATAGATCTTAGTTATTTAATAAATATTTTTAAGACATTGAATTTGTTTGATTATGGTAGTCAAATTTTTTTTATTTAAATAAATATAATTATAAGAACAATCTATTTGTTGCAGTACTGTGGACAAAATATATTTCAATATAGTATTAGTTTAGTAAATGAGAATTAGCTCGTTATTTACACTCAAATTTACTCTACAATTGAATAACACTAAAGCCATTAATAATATGGCTCCTTGGCTACTTAAAATGAATGGGCTCCTTGAATTATTAATCTATGGAACCAGTTTTGTTTTCCAGAAAAAAAGATTAGCTATTTATTTCATTGATGGAAGTATGGAACACTACTGGATTATAAAAGCACTTAAATCAAGAAATTAGAAATGCTGTGTTCAAAAAGTACATACATAATGACACAATCCCTTATAGTCTTCACAACAATTGTTTGCAAGTATTGTTTTATTGATTTTTAGCAGAGGTACAATTTGACTCTCGACATTTCACCATACTATTAATTGTCATTTCGGCAGCGAAAGTTAAGAACGTTAGACACTGAAAAAATTAAAAGTGTCTCATATGAGTCATTCACACATCTCTTAAATTGATTACTTACGGTTGATATAGTCAGTGCGACGCTGAAAACTATCGGCAGTAAACATAATTGACGTTCACCTGCAGACGACGGCGTATTCCTATATTTATGACATCGTTAATTAGGGGCTATACACTCCTTACACGAGACGCTGTTAGTTAGGGGCTGCCAACTCCTGCATGTGGGACAGGGGTTGCACACTCATGGGGATATGAGTGCCACTGTAGCTTTCACGTTGTGAACTGTTAACTGCGCCATTAGTGGCGAATCCAGAAAATTTGTAAAGGGCGGCAAAATTTTACACTAAAAATTTAATTAATTAATAAATAATATATTTAATTAAAATAATAATTTTATTAATAAAATAATTACTAAATGCGTATAACAAAATTTAATTCAAGCTTGATTATTTATTTTTTAGTTGAGTTTAAATTTAACTTTCATGTATATATAAATACAAAAAAAATCGGTTCGCGAGTCTTTCAAACTCTAATAATTTGGTCTCGAGTTCGATTTGATTATCAAACGATCCATTATTGTACTTAATATTTGCATAAATTTGTTTAGAAAATTGACAATTTTTAATAATTAGTAAATATAATAGACCAAACAGTTTAATGAAAAATAAAAAAACACAATTAACTAATACAAGAAGTCAATAATTAGTAAAATATAATTTTAACTATATGCTCATAAATCATTAAAAAAGAACACATTTATTAATACTACTCCTCAACCACTACGCCAATAACAACTTTTATTGTGAAGCTGCACAGCTTTTGTATACATGTCAGAATTAAGGGGAGCATATTCAATTTTTAGAAAAATTTTATATGATTTTTTTTTTGAATTCTCGGGCACGTACTGGTGGCACGTAGTGTTTATACCTCTAAATTTTCATAAACTTAATTCGTGACAGATAGACAAATATACTAAAGAGGAGTCAACATATACCTAAGGAAGAGCTTTAATTGAGTAACCTCGCATGTAAAAAAAACACAAATATAAAGACTCAAAAGAAAGCCCAAATGTCCTCACACTTTCTCTCACTCTCTCTTGACTCACATGATATAACTAAGAGAGAGAGAGAAAAAAATCTCCCCAAACAAGCCCTTTATTTTGTCTCGTGATTTCATTTCACCACTCTTTCTGGCCATCCAAACACAACAAATAATATCTCTCTCTCTCTCTGAACCTGAAAACACCACAAACAATATTGCAAGATGATGAAGAAAGGGAGTGAGATGAGCATCGACGGTGGTCGGCACGTGAGGGACACGTGCAGGTCGTTCGGACAGAGATGCGGCAGGTTAGTGAAGGAGCAGAGAGCCAGGTTTTACATTTTCCGGCGATGTGTCACCATCCTCGTCTGCTGGCACGATTCTCCCGACATTTAATTACCATTTTGCCATACATCTTCGATCTTCACCCACATGTATTATATATGTATACAAAACTATCATTATTATAAATTTTGACTTGTATATATCTGGCCATGGAGATCTTTTTAATTTTTTTATGATTTGCATGTATGTGATAACTTTCGTGGGGAATTTTTCTATTTTCTATATTTATTACAATCATGATTTTTTAATCGTCTTATAATTAAGTTGGTCTCATTAATCCACACAATCCTTTTAAAATACAAATAAATAAATCTTCTTCCATTTATATTATTATTTGTTTTTATAACTTTTGTCTCTGATAAAGGATCTGGCGTAAATCTTTTTCCATTTATATTATAAATAAATTCATTATAAATTTGCATGAAAACTAAGGATTTATTTAGTTCTGGTTTATGATGTTTTATCATGCCTTTCAAAACTTGAGTTCCTTTTATCATAGGTAACTTATGTGCTTAGAAAATGAAGATGAGCAACAACATGACCGGTGCTTTCTTTTTTTTATGTTCAAATTGAGCTGAAAATAGAAGCAAATGAGAGGACCAATAAAGCTCAAGCTCGGAAAAAACTTACCTTTTTCTTATTATTTTTCGACCTCAAAAGTAATTTCATAGACTGTTACTGTTACATATCGGACAAGAATTCAATAGTATTCAATTATTTTTATACTTCAATCATTATGTAATGTCTTTTAAGTTGTAAGAGTAAGAGCTAGTTGCTCATTTTTGAGATCTATTTCTCTTTTCATATCAATAATATCAATGACTTTAGATTTAAAAATATATTTCTAAAATATCTAAATTTATTTTAATAACGTTAACTCATTTTAAGTCGTCCTGCATGTTATATGAAAGGATGATTATATTGAAATAAATTATCATTTATTGGGCTAAAGTATAACAAATCGGAATAAATTGAAACTAAATTACAACCCAAATATAACAAATTTAAAGTTGTTTTGTACCTGAGCGCCCAACACAGTTGTTAGGATTTTTGCATCTCAACCGATTGTTGAGGTATGCGACCGTCACGGTATGTGATTGGGAGGGAGGAAATCGTGTCTTGCTTCGCGAGACTGGGTGAGGTTAGCGAGGGTCGGTGAAGTTTGGATTCAGGGTTGCAGGCGCGAAGCATAGTTGCGAGAGGTAGATTGCGAGGTTGCAGGAGCTGTTGTGGAGGCTACAGTAGCAGCGGCGAGGGTCGACGAGGGTGTGGGGCCCATGATTAGATGGACAGTGACTTTGCGATGGTACAGTTATGGGTATTATTTCTATATCATATGCGAGGGGAGACGGGTCGGTAGTTGAGTAGAGATAGAGATGTATACGAGTCGAGCTTTTAACGAGCCGTTCGAACTCGACTCGTTAAATATTCGGTTCGGGCTCGTAATAATCGAGCTCGAGCCGAATTCGAGCTCAAGATTTGGCTCGTTTATTAAACAAGCCGAGCTCGAGGCTAATCTTTCAAAGATCGATAGGCTCGCGAGTCAGCTTGTTTAATATTTAATTAATTATATATTCGTATTAATATATTTTTAAATTTTAATAAAATTTATATTAGAATTAGACAAGCTGAATCAAGTCGAGTTAATCTCAAGTTGGCTAATTTATTAATATTTAATTTATAATGAATATTTATATTGAAATTTAAACGAATCGAGCTCGAGCTTTTGTCTCAAACTCGAGCTTAGTTACATAAGCTCGTTCAAGCCCGAGCCAAACTTGAGCCAAATACTTCTTTCACAAGCCGAGTCCTATCAAAATAAGGCTCGATTTTGACTTGTTTACACCCCTATGCAGAGAAGTTCGATGAGATCAATGCAACGAGAGCAGATAGATCCAAGCGGGGCTTATCGAAGGTATGGTAGGAAAATTTTGGCGATTTGCTTGCTGCAGTTTTGATTGGTTGATGGCTCGATACTAGGAGGGAACCGGAGTTCTCTGACGTCGATGGACAGGTTCATATAAGCGTATAGAACTAGGGGGTCTTGATTTTCTTAAACTTCAATAATTAGTCATGTAAGTCTCTCATTGGACCTGATACTAAAAAGGATCGAAAGTTCTTTAGCGTCGATTAGGTGATTCTGGTAAGTAGATACAACCTAAAGTACTTGGTGAAAAATATGAAAACAGCTCCAATACTGTAACATTTTGGTAAATTATTATTTAGTGCGAGGAAGAAGTTAAAAAGGCCGACAATGGGAATCTATAGAACAACGTGAGACCCTTCGCTTTCACATTCACAACCCCCTCGTGTGTCTTGTTTTTTGCTCTCCCACTATTTACTAATTTTATTTCAAATCTTTAATTTCTAAATTTAGATTGTCTCAATCAATAAATGAACAGTTTTTTTATTTGTAATTTGTAATAATACCAACGATTTAGCATCATTTATTTCCACTGTTATTTTAAATTTATTTAATCGTATGTACCACGTCGTATATTTGAAAACTATTTTTAAATATTGATGCATAAATTCAGATGGGAAAAGAAAAAAATATAATGAAGACAAAACGTTGGAAGGAGTTGTCGTTTTATCCTTTGGTTCACGTGGGTGGGACATGGTCAGTTTCATTGTCTTTGTCGTGGGACCATCTTCTAAGGCTGACACGTGTACATTGATTTGGCACTACAAGACATTTCCGCGTGTCACGTTGCTGACAGAAAATGCACGTACCAATAAATTAGTTAATGATTATAGGAGTTCGGGTAAAACTTTAAAAGTTAAGTTTTTTTTTTACTGGAGAATAGTATTTTGTTAAGAAACTCCTTGGAAATGGTACAGTGTAATGTAAAGAACATGCTTATGCTCAAACCAAAATCTACTAATTCAAGTTCAAATACATCCAGCAAGCTTTGGTAAAAAAACACTTAACACAATAGAATGTTATAACATAGTACAAATTATTAAAGATAGATTGGTTTAGGTACTGTAAAAATGATGTATTGTAGTTTCTTTTGCTTTTGGCATGCCTGGTTCAAATTCGAATATACTAGGTTAGTCAGTACGGTAATTTTGTAAGCCCAATGATAGGCTATATAACCAACACGATGATATGTTATATATATTTGTTGAAGAATCGTCACGACAACATGTTTGACAAATACAATACATCTAAATGTTATGTATGTCGAATATCATTTCATTATAAAGTTCACTTTTCATGTTTTTTTTTCTCTTTATTAAGAAATGTATAACAAATATCATACTATATATGTAATTTAGCATGAACAACTTTGTCTGCACAGTTTATTCGTGATAAGATTTATTCTATCTGTCGGTGAACGTGATCGAAATATTGTTATAAAAAAACATAAAGTTTCAACTTTTTTACTATCTAACTTTGATTGCTTGTTCTTTTACATTAAATATTCCTCAGTATAAGTTTCAATATTTATTTATTTGTCATTTTTGTTCTGGCTCGTCGTACCTTTATATACAAATTATTTCTTCCCTTACTTCACATAATAACTTATGTTGTAAAATTATCCGACTCGACTTATTAATTATATAATTCAATTTTGATAAGTCGCCGATTAGTCCCTGAAAGACCATTTTTGGCGATTTTTTACTCCCATGACACTAACCAAGCTAGACATAAAGTTGCATATAGAAAAAGAGAGGATTAAATTCTTGTTAGCGATGATGAACCAACACATGCACAAACCCTGATTAAGTGATTATAGATAGATTTGACTAAAACAAAACTAGTTACACAATACACAATGGGCCAAATCTAATTAAAAAGGTGGAAACAAAACAACAACCAAGCCCATTGGGCTTAGAAAAACCCACAAGGTCTTGAACCCATTTATCATCTCCGTACCCTTATTTACACTCACCGACATGGCAACAACACTCGCCGTCGCCGACCTCGAATCCTAACTTGCCCATCAACCTGATTTAACCGTGTCCGAATCGATCATAACGCTAATAATGAATTTTTGAATATTTGAGGGTGTGAATATGAATTGTCACAATGATTAATGAGCTTAATTGTTGTTTATCACTAGTGATCTACAGCTAATTACCGACATTGTGAGGCTGTCGTTTTTAGCAGGAAAATATAATAATAATGATTCTTCCCCTCAACTCAACGGTTAAATAAAAGTTGTCGTCGCTGTTCAGACAGTGAACACCACGCGCTCACTCTCCCACTTACGCGCGTCACCAGCGCTTTATTTTTATTTTTTATTATTTCGATTTATTATTTATTCAGGCGCCGGCCAATACCACGTCAGCAACGCGGCTGGCTTGTTACGAGTGGTTTGACCCTTAATTAGAACTAAGCAAATAATGATCAATATTATATATATATATATATATATAAATTAACTTGCACCTTAATAAAATATAGTTAAAACAATATTCAGGTCTGATCAATATTATATATGAAAATTAAAGTCATACCCACTATTTCTAAGAGACATTCCAATGGTTAGTGATGTAATTCTCAAGAGAATGGTGTCCTACCCAATAAAGTTACAAAACTTAACCATATAAAACTCAAAATTTAAGAAAAATAATATATTAATACACTCACAGGAATATAGGGTTTAACTTAAATACACTTGATATTAGTTTAACCTTTTCATCGCACTTAATTCATCATCTTTCTTGATGTTAAAGTTTGATTTAGTTTTTAATTTTTTTAATTTGACATAAACACTCGTATGGTTAAACTCTCTCTTCAATCGTAACTTTACACTTCTCTTTCACACTTCTCTCTCCTTCTTCTCTAACTTACCTAAATCTCCAATTTAACTCAAACTCCTTCTCGATATCGAAGAACACTCAAAAATTTTATTCTCTTATGAGATTTTTTATCAAATAGCATCCAAAATTCAACAAAATTACAGTAGAAATTCATGTCTTCTCATTAAATCACGAGAAAATAAATTAAGGTGCACTAACTCTCATTTGCGCATAATGATAAAAAATTTTAGAGATAAAATCCAAAATTTACGAGCAAATTTCTAAATTCTAATGCACATATGAAACTGAATTGAAAATTTTTGATTTGCGTTAATTGTTGTTTGAACAGATCTACAAAGCTAGCGAGAAAGGAAAATTCATTATTAGAAGAAATCTTGTCATACAAAAATAAACGAAAATATATAAAACATAAATTAAAATAAGAAGTAAAGGTCGGTTAGCTCCATTAGTCATGATTGTGATTCGTGTTTTAAGCACCTCAAGTTCGAGTTTGGCTTCATTCATTTTTCTAATTTTTAATAAGCTGAAAACTCAATATTATAAATTAGATTGACATGTAAATGCTTTACAATAATAATAAAAACATTAAACGCGTGGTACTAATTAAAAAATTTGAAACAAACAATGCACTTTAATTTATTTTATAAAAAAACACAAACATGGTTAGTGGACATAAATTTTCTTGACAATTTTAATTCATCGAGACGATAAGTTAACTTTTAGACATATGAAAGCAAAAACATGTTCTTTCAAACCGTTTATATACATTATGCCATCTCATTATAACTATTAGTTTATATCTACACTTAAATAATTCAACAAACCATTTAAACATCATATTTTCCTGTTTTTTCTTTATAGCCATAGTCTTCGAACTTATGAAAAATTTCAGACAAATAGTCTCACAACATAACCAACTGAACGATAAGCAGAGCTATTATTCAGACTTTTTTTTAAAAGCCGAACCCACAGACAAGTTGACTAATCCTAAAACAGTGTCAACCGAAAACACGTATGTCTTCTGTCGTCTTATTAGAGAACTAGTGTTTGTTTTCGTGTTAATTTAAAAAAATGCTACGAATTAAATTTCAATATAAGATTACCAACTCTAATTAATTTGACCGTAACTAATTTAACGCGTCAACGACCGATCGGCTTCCCAAGCCAATTGCGCCGCCATTTCGTAAAAATTGGGTTTTTTTTCCTTCTCTTTCTCACACAGACATAGACGAGACGAGAGCGTGTCTTCTTTTTCTTCCTCCGATGGAGTTTTGATTTCAAAACCCAATTTCTGGGCGAACCCATCATTCAAACCTCAAAGCTTCTTCAAACCCATCTACCGATTTCGAATCCGAATCGGATGAGCCACTTTTCTTCTCCTGCAGGCGCGTTGCTGAGCCGACTCGCCGAGACTGTGAAGGAGGTTTCTGGGATTCCTGAGAGGAGGAGCGTCTGCAAGAAGATGCAGAACAATCTGGGTCGAAGGATCAAGCTCCTCGGCCCTCTCTTCGAGGAGTTGAAGGACAGCGACCAGTTTCTCTCCCAGGAGGAGATTCAAGCTTTCGAGTCCTTAAGGATTGTGTTGGACTCTGCTAAGGACCTCATCGGGTCGGTCAACCAAGGAAGCAAGCTCTTTCAGGTACTGGGTTGACTTCATTTTTTCCTTCTGCTGTTTGGTTCATGAGAAAATGATGGGGAGAAATGAATTATCTTTTTTGGGTTTCAGGATAAAATTGGGTTTTGACATATTTGAGCATGTTTCTATCTTTGGTTACAAAATTTGTATTTTTGTTGGTATCACAGTGATGTGATCTTGGTGCCTTTTGCATCATTTATGGAAGAAATTGCTATAGTTGAAGTTGAACATTCTGATTTCTGGGTTCTGTGTAATTAGGCTGTGGGTGTGTCATGTGTGTATGGTCTTTACATGATAACATGGTTGCGGAAATTGATGAAATCATCTTGTACATGGGCTTATCTGGAACTAAGAATCATAATTTGTAAGCAGACAGTGCTCTTTACCCTCTTCCTGTTTCGGCAGCTTTTGATTGTGAATGTCATTAGTGATTAGTTGCTCTGGTTCTATCATTGTAGCTCAAAATAGTCCTTTAATTAACTTATCGGACTAATTCTTAAATAACTCGGGGTTACATATTGACAGGCTATGCAAAGCAATGAGATTGCTGTCCAGTTCCATCGTACGACAGAACAAATCGAATCAGCATTGAGCAAGATTCCTTACAACAAACTTGATATTTCGGATGAAGTTCGAGAGCAGGTACCTTTATGCTTTTGATTATGTCTTTAGTTTTGGTGTTAAGCTCAATCCATTGTTGGGCGTTTCCTATGAGTTCACGTGAATTGATTGTGACTGAAATCGTATGTTATATCGTGTTTCAGACTGAACTTGTGCATGCTCAGTTCATAAGAGCAAAAGGAAAAATGGACTCCCCCGATTTGCAACTGCTAATGGATTTAGAAACCGCACAGAGAGAAAGGAATCCTGACCCTGCAGTACTGGAAAGGCTTTCCGACAAGCTGCAGCTCAGGACTATCAGCGATCTTAAGAACGAGTCGCTTGCTTTGCATGAACTCGTAATATCCAGCGGTGGTGATCCGGGGGAATGCTTTGAGAAAATGTCATCCCTTCTCAAGAAGCTCAGGGACTGTGTAGTGACAGACAATGCAGAAGCTGACACTTCTGAGAATGACAAGAGCTTGCTTAAGCACAGATCTCCTGTTATTCCGGATGATTTCCGGTGCCCAATATCCCTCGAATTGATGAAAGACCCTGTGATTGTTTCTACCGGACAGGCAAGAGTTGTTAATGCCTGAAATTTGCATCACTGTGCATAACTTCATATTTGTGTCATTGAAAATTCCGAAATTAACCTTCAGCGCTTCTGCAGAATCTCTCTATAGACTATTGCATTATAGTATAAGGAGAGTTTATGCAATTGTGTACACTAAGTGGTGAAGGGTAATTTTGGAATTTTGAATATATTTTGAGTTTTTCCGTCTTTTTTTTGACGGATGTATACTAACAGTGCAAAACATTACAAGTTAACAAAGAGTTTTGGCAATAAAAATAGCGTAAAGAGACTATCTGCAAAACTGTAACAATATAAGGAGAGTTTTTGAAATTTTCCTTTAACATTATTAACCGGCCATCTTACTTTTGCAGACATATGAAAGATCATGCATACAGAAATGGTTGGACGCTGGGCACAAGACCTGTCCCAAGACACAGCAGACGCTGTTGCATACAGCCCTAACACCAAACTATGTCCTCAAGAGTTTAATTGCTTTGTGGTGTGAGAGCAACGGCGTTCAGCTGCCAAAAACGCAAGGGAATTCTAAAAGCAAGAAATCAGGTTACAATGTCTCAGACTGTGACCGGGCTGCTATTGCTTCCTTGTTGGGTAGATTATCAAACGGAAACTCCGAACAGCAACGAGCCGCTGCTGGTGAGCTCCGCTTGCTGGCAAAGAGAAATGCAGATAATAGAGTCTGCTTAGCCGAGGCAGGAGCTATTCCACTTCTGGTAGAATTATTATCCTCCCCCGATCCTCGGACGCAGGAACATGCTGTCACTGCACTCCTCAACCTTTCCATAAACGAAAGCAACAAAGGAACTATTGTGAACGTCGGTGCCATACCCGATATAGTAGACGTGTTGAAGAATGGAAGCATGGAGGCAAGAGAAAATGCGGCCGCAACCCTTTTCAGCTTATCCGTGATAGACGAGAACAAGGTAGCGATTGGGGCAGCTGGGGCTATCCCGGCTCTTATAAAGTTGCTATGTGAGGGAACGCCGAGAGGGAAAAAGGATGCTGCCACCGCTATATTTAATCTCTCTATATACCAGGGAAATAAGGCGAGGGCTGTTAGGGCTGGCATTGTGGTGCCACTGATAAGGTTTCTGAAGGATGCTGGTGGCGGGATGGTGGATGAGTCGTTAGCGATTTTAGCCATTCTTGCCAGCCATCAAGAAGGGAGGACGGCGATTGGTCTAGTTGATCCAATACCCACTCTGGTGGAGGTTATAAGGACTGGGTCTCCTCGCAACCGGGAAAATGCTGCAGCTGTGTTATGGTCACTGTGCACGGGCGACTTGCAGCAGTTGAAATCTGCGAAGGAGTTTGGCGCGGAGGAGGCGCTCAAGGAGCTGTCGGAGAATGGAACCGACAGGGCCAAGAGGAAAGCAGGAAGCATTTTGGAGCTCCTGCAACAAATTGAAGAAGTGCCTGTAAGTCCATAGAATCTCATATTGCCAAGTTTGATGTAACTTGTAGATAGACATATTTCAGTAAGTTGTGCAGGTGAGAACATGTATTTCAAAGTCTTTGTTTGTGAATTTATACTGTAATGTAATCTTTAATGTTCTAAAAGAAACTGTGCCATTTTTATGAGGATTGAAGTGTGCCATTATTTACCAATAATCCAGACATCTGCCTATTACTTTTGAGTTACTATTTTTGTGAACTGTGTTTTTCACCGTGTTCTAAAAATTGTTAGTTGAGTTTCTGGAGATTAATTTAGAATTATTCGAAGACTAATTAAAAATTAATCAAATTAAAGTTAAAAGATTAATCGGAGGTGAACAATAAATTAATCAGACTGGTAGAAAGAGGTTTTTAGAACATTGTTATAATTTTCTTATATTGATTGTTTTTACGAAAGTGTTCGGCAGTTTCATCTACATTAACTTATTTGGGGTATGCTTTTCGATAGCTAGTAAACAAGCCCGAGCTTTTAATCAGCTCAACTCAGTAAATATTCGGTTTGGGTTCGTTATAATCGAGCTCGAGTCAAATTCAAGCTCAAGATTGAGTTCATTTAATAAAGTAACTGAGCTCGAGTTTAAACTTTTAATACTCGATAGACTCGCGAGCCAACTCGTTTAATATTTAATTAATTATATATTCATATTAATATATTTTGAAAATTTTAATAAATATTTACAATGGAATCATACGAGCCGTCGAGCCATTCTCAAATACGCTCATTTATTATTTAATGGATTATTTATTATTTACTCAATTTTTAATGAATATTTGTATTGAAATTTGGGGTAATTCCATAAAATACCCCCTAAAATTACCTAAATCTCACATAATACCCTTTAAAACCAATTGTCTCACCTCCACCCCCAAATTTATGCATTTATCTCACTTCTGTTATGTCCGTTCAGTTCCGTCCAATTCGTCGTTAAGTGTATACAATTGTCTGTTTTGCCATTGGTTTGTTTGGTTAAGTGAAGAGTTGAGTCGATTGACTCAAACACTTCACCAAAAATTGAGTCTCGGAGAAGAGGAGGCATCGGTGGAGGAGGGTGTGGATCAGGCGACGTTTTGGAGTTTGGCAATATGGAGTCAGAGAGGAGATGAATTACGTTTAGCCAATTGCTCTATAATTTCTAACTCTACGTGAAAGGGTACTTTATGTATTATTTAAATTTAGACATCACATGTGACATGCACATGATCTAAAATAGACGGAAACAAATTAGGGAGGAGGCAGTGAGATGATTGATTTTAGGGAGTATTACGTGAGATTTGAACAATTTTAGGAGGTATTTCTGAAATTACTCCTTGAAATTTAAGCGATGCCTAAATGCCTTTCCTTTTAATTTAATTAATTATGGTCCAAATTTTCTTCTTTATTTTTGCGACAACAGTCGCGCTCGTTTTCTGGAAAGGGCCGATGAGTATGTAAAATTCAATTATTTTTATATTATTGTTGTTATTGTGACCTTAACTTTCACTCTTCTGAGCAGATTCCAAAGAATGCTTTGATGAAAGGTAAACACTCAGCAATATACATTACTAATATTGTTGTGTTTGTGGTTGTTACTTGTTATTGTTGTTGTCTGTGCTTTGTTGAAGCATTACCTAACAAAGGGAAACGTTTTCAAAAACAAGGCTTCACTCGAATCACGTACAAATCGAGTGGATTGTCTGAACTGGTAGAATATATGTGCGAAATGATGGAATATTTGGGATCAAGTGGAATTTTTGTGCAAAATGGTGGAATGTTTGAGACCGGAAAAATACCGTGGGTCAACTTGCAGATTTACACGATCCAACGCCTGAGATTGGTTCAGACGGTTTGGACGTTTGGGCTTGTTTGTACTGAAGTGCATCCCAGTACAAACAAGTCCAAACGTCCGAACCGTCGAGTCAATCTCAGTCGTTAAATCAGTGAAAATCTGCACGCGCATTGTCTCAGCGCGCGACACGTGGCCAGGAAGGCTGACTCGCAGTGTTTTTCCTCAGCGCAAAAGTCTCACCTAAAGCCAAACATTCCACTATCAGTGCAAAAGTTCCACATGTTCGAACAATTTGAACACTTCACCCGGTTTGTACATGATTGTTGATATATATAGGTGAAGTTCTGATTTGTAGGATGGACAATATGTCGAACACAATGTTGTGACAATTGGTTCAACAATTTGTTTATTCACAGATAATGGACAATAAATAATAAAACAGAAAACATAAGACACACAATATGTTTACTCAGTTCGGTGACTCCGTACCTACGTTTGGGGGCACTCTGTCAGTGCAAATGTTTTCACTATTTGGTAGTCAATAGTACAACTTCAAGCATCAACTAGCTATCACACGAGCTATTGTTCTAAGCTACTATGATCTCACCTTGAACCACCTCGACCAGGGACTCCCCATGTCTTTGAGATTCCCTCAATTCCACCCTTCGAGCAAGCATATGCTCGGCGTAGTTGCCTTCGACAATTTTCTTGTGAATCTTCAATCACGAACACAAACTCTCAAATCACAAACACTCAAACCTCACGTTTTGATGTATGTGATCGACACCGTTCTTCAAAATTGATCAACCTCTCAATATGTTAGTCGTACACGGTTAAGAGCTCTGAAAATTTAGCACATATAATGTCTGAGTTGCTAAGGGGGTAGCACCTGCTTTTATAGCAACTCCTCTTGCCTAATCGGACTCCAATTTCCGATTAAGAAATCTCTTGCCGCCTTGCGTTAGTGTTAAGTGACATGTTGGCGTTGCCGCATTTCTTTAGCCTTGCTGACGTGTACTCTTCACTGCTCGAGGTTGCCTAATCTCGTCGTGACTTAATTCCTTCCTGCGCCAAGCGTCTATGCACTAAGTAGGAAGGCTTCGATAACTTGTCTAATCCTCCACACATCATGTCATGCCAAATGTGTTGCAACATGTTGGCTGTCATCTTTACCTTGCGCTAAAAAATATGCCAACACTTAAACGTAAATACAATAGGGATGCACTCCACTAAAAACTCCAACAAAACGTCAAAACCCTCATCTACCCATTCATTTTTTCGCGAGCGACGATCAAGCGAAACGTGGCGGAGCGGTTCGCTGACCCCGTTAGTCACAAATAGATGGAGAGCTGAGGGCACGCTCTTCATTGCGATCGCGCATTTAAAACACATACGCGGATTTAAAGCACGATCATTCAGCGATTCTCACTAAAAATAGGCGCATTCAAACCGCGATCGCCCATTTAAAGCGCGATCATTCAGCAATTCACAATAAGATAGGCTAGATCTAGAGAGAGATCATTCATCGTTTCATGTGTTGTTGAACATTATCTAAGTAAGTTGGTTATACAATATATAATAGCATGTTATACATGGTACACCGACATGTTATACAAAGACAGTATCACAATTATACATAAACCTCTGAAGTGGGTAATCGTTTTATGTGCTGATGAACATTATATATATAAACTGGTTATACAGTATATAATCGCATGTTATACATGGTACACCACCATATTCTACATAACCAACCAGACAATTACACATAAACTTTTGAAGTGAGTAATGGTTTTATGTGCTGCTGCACATCATCTAATTAAATAAGTCAATGTCCAATAAAAAATCTGTATTTCCAAAATTACTAAAATATTGAAAAATATAAATTAAATATATGTATTTCCAAAAATATCGATATGCAAAATTAATCAACTATTTGTTCTCAAATTTATTGATGATTAATTGAAGATTTATTTCCAAATTTATTGAGCATTTATTGCAAATATTTAAGTAGGAAATAAATTATAAGTCAACCTGAGAAGAATATAAGTCTTTATGGCGAAATGACCGGACTACCCTTCATTTTCCGTATGTTTCTATTAACTGAGAAGAATTTCCGTCCGCGCCAGGTGTCATCATCTCTACTCTCGCGCACACACTCAACTATTATACACGGGTTTGGACATTTCTTTGGGTTTTGTAGCTGATATATACATGCACAAACAAATTTCACAATTTTACTGACTTTGTGTGATATTATCTACCGAAAACTATAAATATGCATATATCATATGATATTATCTACCGAAAACTATAATTAACTCATGTATATACAAACCTGACAATCTTCGATTTTGAGTACAAGAAAATCTTCATCTTTATTACTAGCTCCAAATTATTCTCCATAAAACAACAACTCAGAAAGAAACACTAAATGATTGCTTTTATAAAAAAAATTGAATACCTCTTTCGGCGAGACTTTAAGCAAAGCCTCGCATGAAAATATATATTACCGTCAACAGTAACATACCATTCCCTGCGAGACATTGCTCAAAGTCTTGCCATAAAAGATATATTACCGTTGATGGTCAAATCACACCGCAACAGGCATATGCCTTTCTCGTCGAGACTTTGAGCAATGTCTCGCGGGGGAATGGTATGTTACCGTTGTTTGCAAAAAAATTCTACTCGTTGGTGGTCAATTTCGGTTTCCCATTGACCACCCTAACTGGCGAGACACAACTTAGATTTCGTCAATAAGAATTTCACTTACTCGGCGAGTTCCAAAAGTCGTCGGGACTGATGAAACTAATCGGCAAGATCAAAGTCTCGTTGAGATGGTTTGTTCTCTACCGACGAGTTCTTTCAAGCTCTTGTCGGCTAGAATGTGATCTCCAATAGTAAAGGTATATATAAATACTCAGTCTGGTTGAATGAATTTTTACGGTTAGTTGGGGCATACTCTTGTGTTGAAACTTAATAAATGTTTCTTCCATTGCCTTGAGTGTGAGAGTGAGCGTCTGGGTATGTACAAAGCTTGAAATCTATGTGCTTTGTTCCTCAGCAACTTGAAATTTGCTTAACTCTTTAAAAGTAGATATTTAATTTTTACTACTCTTTTTTATATATATTGAACATACTTTTAAAGGGATAATGACACTTTAATACACCTAACTATAGCGAAATGACACTTTCATACCTTAACTATTTTCTCCCTTTTTTAGTACCCTAACAATTTTTTTGTGACAACCTACCTCTAAAATGTCTAATATACCTAAACTACCCTTGTGTAAGAAATTATAAATTGAATTGGTTCAATTTTTTTATCTCTAATTCAATTTGATTTGTACTTAAGATGTAAATCAATTATACCGAAAATGTAAAATTAAATTTGAACCATTTCAAATATGGTTTGATAAATCATATTGGACTAGTTTTATTTTGATTTCTTAAATCAGGGGTATTTTAGTCATTTTAGCATAGTTTGTCACAAAAAGTTTGTTAGGGTACTAAAAAAGAGACAAAAATAGTTAGGGTATAAAAGTGTTATTTCGTTATAGTTAAGTGTAACAAAATGTATTATCCCTATATTTAAATTGTGAGATGGAATTAATATTGGTTGTGAGTTCCCTCAAAAAAATTTATTGATTGTGAGAAATTATAAATATTAGGATTCTGAAATTGGGTTAAATTGATGTAGAAGTGGGCTGAATTATGGTTTTCAAATTTTTGGAATCATACCTCGAACGGAAAGTGTTTGATTGGTCGGTTATAACTGCCTACAATCGCATGCAATTCGTCAATTCTAACTATAGCGAATCGGTTGGCTTTTAATATTTATTTTGGCCTGATTAGGTTTATAGAAGTTATTTTCAGATCAATTAAACATTTATTTCATGTAATACTAAATTATAAACTATAGTATTATAAGCATACATTTGAAATAAAAAATTATACGATCTAATCGAAACCTTGTGTTTTGCAAATATTAAAATTAGTAACAAGACCCAAACATTATGGTTTAATAAATCGTATATTCATTTTGGTTGAACAACGATTTTGATTTGTACGAACCATATTTAAATTGCAAGTATCTCATGAACTGTTCATTTAAAAAATCTATTGAAATGAATTGTCTATTTTCATGTATTAACTATTTGAAAATGTAATAGTGAATATATATCATGTTCCACTCTAATTAGTTTTATTGGAAGACATCTATTAAACATGTCAGAACAATTTCTCTTGTGACTCTAGAAGGTATATCTATTCGACTCGATCACATGAACTCCTCAAACCCCAACCATAGTCATATTTTTATGTTAAAATTATGTTATAAAAGTCTTAATTTTAAATTACATAAATAATTTGTCACTTTAAAATACACACATTTTGTAACAAAAATAATGTTTAACAAAAAAAATGCAAACAACACAACACTCTTTTGTAGAAGGGTCATTATATGATTATAACATGGCATCTTATAATTTATTATATTCATGATGCGTAAAAAAACAATGGCAAGTATAACAAAGTGTAATTTTGTGATAAATTAGAAGACTCATTACTATTCATGCCAGCTGAATCAAAACACATTGCATCCGATTCTTTAGAACTTTCACTTGTAGTTAAATTAGAATACTCATTACTATTCATGTCAGCTAAATCAAAACCTATTGCATCTGATTCTTTAAAACTTTCACTTCTAGTTAAATTACTTGCAGTGAAGGACGTTGAAATTGACGTGTTTTAAGATCACGCTAATTCATGACAAGCTAGAGCTCACTACGGTGCTACAAGGACACATGCTTAATTGGAATTTATGACAACTGGTGTTCACAAAACAGTCAGTGGATGGTTTATGCGCCATGGGTTCATTGATGAGCTCGAAAGAAAGGGGATCGATCTATAAATGTTCTAGTGATTCCGTTGGGGTATTTCAAAGACGACGAAACGGTCATGGACTATATATGTCAAGTAACCAAATTATTTTTACAAATGATCGATATGGAACCCGAGGATAGCAATCGTTCAAGTGCACTATGAATATCGGAGGTCAATTTCTTCGATAAACTTGATTTGGAATTGGAACCTCAGTTTATCAACAAAGTTGACAAACTTGGCGGTCCACTTAAACTTGTCAAGATCAGCTGCCTAAAGCTAAACTCAAATAAATCATTGGATGAGAAAACATAGAGTAAATTGAGTGTTTTGTTACATAACATACAATGTTGGCTCACTTTGGTGGTAATTAAATAGACCTGTCAAAATAGTTTGGTTAGAGACTTAACCTATTGATATAAGTGAGGTTTCATTTCCCCATAATGCTATCATGTTTTAGTTAAGACTTTCTACTCAACATTCAATAAAAATAAGTATAAAGCAGCTAACCAGCAACTTGCTCGATTTTCTTCTGGTATCGCTTCCGCCTTCTTGATGAAGTCGTTACTCTATACACAAGCAAAACTTAATCATATGTTTAAAAAATACGGGATAATCCCTTTCACATAACTACAATTAACTTAACCCATTTCATTTTGGAGTTAATTTAAATACAAAATGATACTCTTATTCTTCCTCTCCAAAATCAGGCCACCACATAAAAGCCCACAATCCTAGACAAAATCAATCAATTTACTCAAACATTTTATCTACTTCCAAGCAAATCATAATGATTGAAAATTAGAATAAGTTTTTATAAGATGAGTTTGTACCTAATATTATGTAGCTCTTTCAAAAGGCAATAGCTGTCCAGAAGATCGAAAGTTAAGGTCACAGCAACAATAACCTTAATTTTTAATGTTTTAAAATAAACTGTGTTTACCGTTTTTTTGAGAATTGAAGTGTGCCATTAATAAAAGCTTGTAAATTGTGTTTCTGGAGATTAATTGAGAATTTGTGAGACTAATTGAGAATTAATATTAAAAGATTAATTAATTAGAGATCAATAATAAATTATCAGAGACTAATTAAAAACTAATTAGAGAAGTCGGATATATGTAGAACACTGTTATAGTCATCTGATATATTTAGTTCTATTTTCCAAACTTCCTTTGCCGATATATTCATTATTGTGTAACCTTTTCTCACTCTCCAAAAATAAAAGGAGTAATTACATATCAGTAAACCTGTCGAAACCTCATTTCTGAATTGATACCTCAAGTTTGATTCTTTTTTCTCAGTCCCTCAAGTTGCGTTTCGTTACACTTCAGTTCATTTTGTAACTAAAAATGTTAAATATTTTTTAATGCCAAAAATGCCCTTGAGTATAATTTTAAATGATACATTTATTTTATAAGCTAAAATGACAAATCTACTCTCCTTTGCAAAACAAATTAAACCTAAAATTCAGGGGAGGGATTGTATTTTCAAATAAACAAAATAAGAAAAGTAAAAAATTAATTCAAAATATCATTTTTGTCCTTCATCCCTCACCCTCCTCCCCTTTCTCTTTATCACAGAACTTGCTGCGGAGCTCGTCCAGCGTCGACCGGTGTTGACGGTGCAGCTCCGGCGAGGTCCTTTCTATCGAAGATCGTCCCAGAATTGACCTCGAAAAGTCTCGTCGAGATCGTCCCAGACCCGACTTGTTCAACCTCCAAGACGCGCAAGATGGTCTCCTCGGTGGCGCCGGCAACGAGACGTGAGGGGGTCCTTCAAACGAATTGGTTTCTCGTCGATTTGAGTTTCATGATTTGGCCAGATCTGGGTTACGAGTTGGGTCGGTCTCGGTCATATGGAGTTCTGATGCTGTACACCCGCCGAAACCTCATTTCTGAATTGGTATTTCAAGTTTGATTTTTTTTCTCAGTCTCTCAAGTTGCGTTTCGTGACACTTCAGTTCATTCTGTAACAATATTAAATATTTTTTTAATGCCAAAATTTCACTCGGGTATATTTTAAAATGATACATTTATTTTATAAGCTAAAATGACAAATCTACCCTCATTTGCAAAACAAATTAGACCTAAAATTCAGGGGCGGAATTGTATTTTCAAATAAACAAAATAAGAAAAGTAAAAAATTAATTCAAAATAGAATGCAAAATGTCATTTTTACCCTTCATCCCTCACCCTCACCCTCCTCCCCTTTCTCTTTCTCGCAGAACTTGTTGCGGAGCTCGTCCAGCGTCGACGGTCCAGCTCCGGCGAGGTCATTTCTATCGAAGATCGTCCCAGAATTGACCTCGAAAAGTCTCGTCGAGATCGTCCCAAACCCGACTTGCTCAACCTCCAAGACGCGCAAGATGGTCTCCTCGGGTGGCGCCGGCAGCGAGACGTGAGGGGGTCCTTCAAACGAATTGGTTTCTCAATTCGTCTAGATCTGATTTCACCTTGATTTGAATTTCATGATTTGGGCAGATCTGGGTAACAGGCTGGGTCGGTCTCATTCATATGGAGTTCTGATGCTGCATCGGAGGAGGGTGAAGGCCCAGTGCTTGCTGAGGACGTGGTCGTCGCTGCTAAACTAACCCTCACCCGCACGCACCGTCAAATCTAACGACCCAAACCTTCAGTTTCACTCACTCTGAGATCTGAGAACCGAATCCATAAAACCGACCATTTAAATCGTCGACGACAGTCAAGATCACGACTCTCCTCTACGTCGTCGTCACCTTCTTCTTGACAGAGGTGAGAGAGGGAGAAGATTGACAGAGGTGAGAGAGGGAGAAGATTGACAGAAGAGAGAGAGAGTGAGAAGATAGAATGACATTTTTTGAAAATTAGATTGATAAATGAGGGCATTTTTGTCTTTTTCATATTTTTAATAATTATTTAATAAAATAAATGAATCAGTTTTTGTTTTTTAAGTTTTTATTTTATTTGTTTATATGAAAAGACAAAGATGTCCTTAATTCATTAGTTAAAGTTGTTTTTTTTATTTAAGGGTAAAATATTCATTTCATATCTATAAAATAATTACACTATTCAAGAGTTAAATACCGAGGGTATTTTAGACTTTTTACAAACAATTTCGTTAGATTTAACAGAATTTAGACTAAAGTGCTAACTTTTTAAACTTAGGGAACTGAGAAAAAAAAATCAAACTTGGGGTACCAATTCTAAAATGAGATTTCGACAAGTGTACTGATGTGTAGTTACCCCAACATATATCTGAGTACCTGAGTTAGTTGCTTTTACGTCATTCTAGCACAAAAAAAATCTTTTTCTGTTCAATTGGAAATTTGGAAGTGAAATCAGGTCTTTATTTCATTCTCACATGGAAAAAAATTGGACAGTATTTGTCGACACACCAACTCAATACATGGATTTTGGGCACACATACACATTACCATCCTCAAACTCCATTGAAACAGCATAACTTAAACTCTTTACAGAAAATGTCAAAGTTGCTTCTTCAGAATATGAAGCATAGAGGGGAAAATAGATACAACAGATCAAGCACCGGGCTTCTCTACGAATGTCTCCGTTAAGGTATGGCCATTGATAATTTTTGTTGTTCCAATAATCAGATCGTAAGCCATACCTTCCTGTAAGACATAAGATTGCATAACATTAGCAAACACAACTGCAAATGGTGAGACTAACAGAATTACTTTTGTCGGTTTCTCTAAACAATGTCATATTCTTATGCCATGAAGTTGTTGGTTCATGAAGCCTGCCCCAATTGATTCGGGAAAAAGGCTAAGTTGACAAAGAAGATATACTGAAATAGGAAGAAAATTTGACTAAAAGAATACCAACTTACCGAGGAAAATTATTTCAAACATGTTTAAACTAATAAGAATTGAGAACTAGAATAAGAATAACAAACAGAAATTGACATACTTGAGCACAGAGAAAGCGAAGAGCAGCAATTTCTGCAAATGTTACACCTCCAATGAAGACCACAAGCACTAGGGAGCGCCTTCCATCAGCCACTCTGAATTGTTATAGAGTTAAAAGCAAGTGAAAAAATTAACTTTTAATCATTCAGATTGAAACCAATTACTGTAAACTTTGACATGAAAGATTCAGTGGCAACTGAATACACCAACACTTTCTTCCCAATAAAAAATTAAATAAAATCAGAACTGTAATGAATGCACTAAAAGGATTATACAGCATCGCATGTATTGCATTTTCACATTCCTGGATACGATAAACAAACATGAACAGAAATAGGACTAGATAAGACATACTTTTCCATATTGGTCGAAGCTCCCTGCAATGTGTCAAATGAAGGACTGCTTGTAAATCCACCCTGGGATGATAACACTATATTAATACCAGAAAATAGGAAAATAGTCTAACATGCAACTAAGAGGAAAGCATAAAAGTAAATGGATTAAAGAAAAAACTCACTCTCTTTGTTTCAGAATGTGGTCCAGGTAACAGCTTCAAAACTTCTTCTATAGGACGCCTGAAGGACCAAATTATAACCTTTAGAGACTTCTCCCAAGGAAAATGATACTAAAGATTAGTTCCTATCAAACAGAAGACACAAGCTGAACCTAACAATAAACATCAATAAAATATTAAAATCTGTAAATCATTTAAGTTACATCAGAATTTGGAAACCCCACTAGGGCCTAATGATCAATTCAGCATCTTATATCTTAAGAGGTCAAAGGTTCAAATCCTACTGGGTACCTCCTTGAGGGTAGGAGGGGTTAAGGGAGGGCTTTTCGGATTAAATTGGTAATCCTCTATATTAGGCACTCTTCAATAAAAAAAATCAGAATTCAGAAATTAGTCATATTTGAGAAGTTGAGAGCTCAAAAATACTAGTTTAAGGTGGATGATATCATGATACGAGATATCATATATCTATTGTAGAAAAGAAAACTGTAAGCTTATGGTGAACCTTGGTCTTCTTTCCATGGGTTACTCTTTAAGGGGCTGTTTCCAACCAATCACTTTAAGCTTACTCACCTTTTCCCTCTCTTTTTCAGTAGGTAAGCATAATTACAGATTTGGGTGTTTTAAAATGTGCAAGATTTAACTAAAAATGAAATATAATAGCTTAAAACAATACCGTGAATTGCAGTACAAAAGAATTAAGGCGAACTTTAATGAGTAAATAGTTAATCTCACCATCCTGAACGAAGAGCGTGCTGGATTAGACGAATGCTTAAGGGTGCATAACCAGAAAAGACATAGGCAATATCATTGGGGCTGTTGAAGATTATCATTCAACGAATTAGTAAGGGCAGTGGCGCAATACAAAAAATAAAATATGTAATCCTTAAATGGTTGCTTCAAGATTTAGATTGTTATTCTGAATACTAGAAGAAAGCATCATCTGGAAGAAAAATACTTGGCAGTGTCAGTATCTTCAACAACAAGTTGCAAAGCACGTTTGATAGTCATCCAGTTGCTTCTGTACTCCTGCAACACTCAGAATATGTTCGATAAATATACTCATTTTACAGAATCCATACAACTCGACCAATAGAGAAGTGGAATCAAACAAAATGCAAAATCCAGTATGTCAAATGCTGAACCTGTCTTCTCAACAACCCTGCTTTCTCTAAATTGTTGAGTGTAGCCATGTGTTCAAATCCATAACTATGAAGTAGCTCTCTCCTGAATAATGAATTAATAAATGAAATAAGTATTTGAGATCCAAAACTAACCACAAATGTAAAAGCAGTAACAGTATAAGAATTAAGAAACAAGTCCAAATTCCAAAATACAATACAAGAGGAAAATGCTAGGTATGCATATTAGTCTTGCCTCAAATAATCATATTGCTTTTTAGGTATCCCAGCATTTGTAAGAGAAAGCAAGATGAGAAGACGTAAGACATCGAGAAGAGGCTCCTGCTTATGGATTATTTCTTCAATGTACTCAAAGCATCTGCATTTACAAACTATAAGTAAGTTCAATTTCAAAAACTTAGAAAGTAAGCCACTATAATGATGCTAAAGGCACAAGCAGAAAAGCAAAAAATTTAACCAAAATATTGATTAGAATGCAATAGATAATAATTTAGTACTAACAAAGTGGAAAAAATTTAAATTGGTAGAATACAACAATTTATGCATATATACATGAAAAGAAAAATGCTAATACTTTTTTTGATAGGCAATGATCCTATGACAGCAGATACAAGGATTTGAACCAGTGACGTACTGCTTATTGTACCAACTCCCTTGGTACTTGCGTGCAATAATCGACAAGAAAGGAAGTCTGGCTACAAGCACGGTAAGGAGTGTTATCTTTCTTTAGAACTTAAAACTGTTGTTTATGGGCTTGTGGGGTCTTATTAATGAACCAGCTGATTATACACCTATGCAGCACTCCCGAAATCTAATCGGTTTTGGAAAATATCAGCATTACGGCCGTAACTATCTTCACTGTTAACGAGTTATGGAATATCAGCATTCCCTCCACACCTATCTTCACTAATCATGGCTGATATAATAGCTTCAATGCATGTCAAAGAAGCATACAATAGAGAAACCAACCACCCTACTTTTGTAACGATAAAAAAAATAGGGCTATAAAGAAAAGGTGGGAGAAAGGTTTCAATGTGACTTTCTGCAGATTCGTGTACACTGGAAAAAAAAATCAACAAACCAGTAATAACCCAATAACACAACAAGCAGCCAACACTTGTGGTTCCTAGTACAAAATTAAATATATTGGAACGGTGGAGCATGTGGATCATATATTATTAGGACATTAAATTCTAATGTAGTGCTGATAAATCTTAGAAATATAAGTTTAGCTTACATATCATAACTCTGAGCTTCAACAATTGTGTGCTCCATGTCAAGTTTTGCAAGAAACGACGGCTTTGATGTGAACGTTGACAGATGCTGGGCCAGATTTATGTGTCTCTAAAGTAATAATCAGCCACAAATTACAATATGAGACTCACTTGGATATTAAACAGTGCCCATATAAGATACCCACTAAAAATTATGAAAAAATACCAGTACTTACAGTCATTTCTGGTAATGAATTCAGCTTTTTGACGAAGTCCTTCAATTCAGAAACTGACTGTGTCTGTGTTCATTACGTGGCACCACATCAAATTTTTTAATGAGACCATAACTGCATAATGAGATTTTTGAATGTGTCGTATGATCCTAAGCTGTTCAATTACCGTAGTTGACATCTCTGCATAGTCCTGCTTCATAGACGTTGCTTTTTGCCGTAACACCTGCAATCATACTGAAATTGGCAATTAAGGAGAGACTCTTATACAAGATATGAAAATTGAGAAAGCTTTTGGAGAAAGGTAATATTAATAGCAGTTGGTAATAGACTAAACGGTCAAAAATAGATCAACCTGGACAACAACTTCAAAGTTGAGGTCTCTCGTCTCCTTGAACAGTTTGTCACTGATATTAAAGTCATGTACAATACATTAATCAGTTAACTTAGGAAAAATGAAGAGAAAAAGAAAAGGTAAGGTAAGGGGGTTTATAAACGGATTAAACATTCAAATACGAAATAATAAGCTAGTGGAGCAGTTTGGGGACATGTGTTATTTAATTAGAATATGAAGATTAAATCAAATCTGCCCTGACAGTATCCCCATAAGATTCTGCTGTATCTATCCTCATTAATAGCTTTAAGGATGTTGTGTAAAATATAAATGATGCTGAACAGGTTTCATACTATGTCTCAAGTCAAAGCACATGCTTGTTAGAAGCCATGTCAATTAGAACCCAATATTCAAGATATAGGAGCTTACCTAGTACAGAGGTCAAAACTAGTCGTAGAAAAAGGAACTTAACAAATATCAAATGTTGTCACCTTGAAAACATCAACTTTTTTCTTCTATTTAAACCCTTTTCCACTTAATTACAATCATATTCCTCAAGTTTGTGGACTTGGAAAAGAGGTGACGACAGATTCATAATCGTTGATCTCATTTTTTCCATTCAGACAAGCAAACATTTCAAAACACAAATATTAACTATCTTGGATAACAAGTTAAAGCTAACATACGGTGAATGCAATATACGAGATAATAATTAATCCAATTTTTAGAGGCCTTTCCACTATGACTCATCCAAACCAAAAGGAAATGAAGGGTCATAACTATGTTGTGTTCAAAAACCCCGTCTAGTACAAGACTTATATGCATAGCAAGTAAAGGTACTCTCATCTAATGATATATAATGATAGCAGGGGACTGAATCTTCATGTAGAAAAATATGTGACTTTCTTTGATGTGTGACACTAATGATCCATATCAATAGCATTGTTCAGTAGTAGAAAGAATAAAGTGTTAATTATATAACCCGAAATATAAGAATTAGATAGCCATCAAAGTAAATCAAATCTGTACTGTATCATACTTTGAATTAAGTGGAACTTTCATCTTTTTCCCCTCTCCTTGGGCTCCCATTATAGACGCGTCAAGCTCCACGGAGCCATTACTGATATGCAGAAACTGCAATGAATGAACATATTAGACATACTTTACAGTAAATCCAAAACCAACCAGCGACTGTCGTGAAAAGTGGTCAAGCGATAGGTTTCCTTAAGCAAAGTCATGGGTTCAAGCATTGCTGCCAGTGGTGTGACAAAAAAAATTCAAAACCAGAACTGCCCATTACAATCATTTTTATCTTTTTTTTAACAATGTTTCCCAACAAATTAGTCTTGAAACCAGAAAGTAGTTTGAGATCATTTGAAACATAAATAACCTAACGGTCAGTCATGATAGTTTCTGCAACTTCATGATTTCAGGTTCTATATGTTAGGAGTACCACGATTCAAAGAAACAGATAAATATACCAAACATAAGAAAGCAGATTGCTAATAAAATTTGGTTCAGAAGTTTACTCCTTTCTGCTTATTTTAATCAAGAAAATACAAATTAGGAGGACAACTGTCTCATGAGCAACTCAATGTTTTGCATATAGTTACTGATCATACTGCTGATAAAAAAAATTCATCATGCCCTTTTCAGATGTCATGTCATCTATCGCGGCATTCAATCTAATAATAACAGTCAATTTGATAAATTTTGCAATAGTTTACCTCATCCAACAGCCCTTCATATGTAAGTTGAGAGCACATGGGAGTAATCATGTCTACCTACAGCCAAGTAGTAAATTTTAAGCATTAGAACTAACAAACACTGACAAGGTGAAGGTATAAGAGCAAGCAACTTACGTGCAGTGTGTTTTACAGAGTAAATTATTATTCCATATATGAAAATTAATTATCTTAATATCAACAGAGTTCAGTGCTTAGAAATCCACGCATTCAAGTTCTGAGCAGTTCTGCTCAATATAATAACTTGCACATCATCATTACAAAGTTAGCAATACTATAAAAAAAATTAATGGCCTTGTAATGTACAACTATTCTACAAGTTAAATTATCATGAATAGTTAAGAGGGGAAAACACTCCATATCAACAAAACAATAAGAGTTCTTAGCAAAATACTCGAATGCTCTTCTTATTACAATCTTTTTTTAGATGATCTACGAATAAGGTTACCAATATTAGCAATGAACACTAAAGAGGGAAATAAAAGGAATGAGAAAGAGAAATTTTACCTCTCTATCAAGAAGAATAATTGTACTTATCTCTGACAAGCCAGTCTGATATATAAACAAGTAATCAGAGAGGCTATATACTGCACATCTTTCAGATATTAAATTAAACTTATAAGGTCCTTGAAGTGAGTGTACTTACGTCAGAAGAAACAACTGGGTCCTCTGCTTGCATGTTATTAAGAATTTCAGCTACACGTACTGATGATTTACCTTTGGATCTCACATTTGGTATAAGTCCAAAAGAAAACTACAATGCAGAAACAATCAACCATAAGGCGATTACAAAATGATTGAGAACATAAAGCAACATGTTACTTGAACTTTGTAATAGTATGATATACACTATTTGATTTATGTTTTTAGGCTTCATCTTAATCACATTATACTAGAACAATATACAACCTCAAGTTTGTGAATGGCCTTCGCTATATGCCATAGTGAGCTTGTATCACCGTCAACTAGGGATTCCTGTAATCAAAAGAAAGGCATTAGGAAAATATAATATATTTGCAACATGTAACAGTAGCAATAATACTGTACCTTGTAAGCAAGATCGAGTTCAAAAGATATTACATCCTCGTCTAGAGGAACAATGTACAGAGGGTACTCTCCAATAGTTGTCAAATGATGCACATTTTCATCCTCAAGGACCTACATAGCCAAAAAAAACAAATTCCTGAAAACATGTGTCCTTTCGGTAGCAAATCATGCTTCAGATTTTGACAAGCCAACAATGGTCTACCTTCTCGCAGGCAACAGTGCGGCGGGGAACAAAATAAACATGGTACTCCCTCTGCAAGCCTTTTGAAACATCATGATGAATATTTGAGCATATGGATTTCATCAAACTAAGCTGAGAACCAACAAGGTAAACCACTTTTGTGCATTCCGTTTGAATTGGATCCGCAGATAGATGCCTCAACTCCACCCCATGTTCCTGTTTGAAATTACCGATAAACAACCCCAATCAGCACGAGAAGACAATTAAATGGTAGTATAAGTTTCAGATATAGATAAACACTTTCTCGAAAGCAAATACTTCTTCCCAGATGCACTAAAATAATATGAATTAACTTGATATATAAGTTAATTGACCAACAAATTTAGCTAAAGGTAAATTACCTGAAGGAGTGAGGTCTGGATGATTGATGAGAGAGAGCCCCCAAGCTTTGGGTCAATGATCAAACACTTCTTTCCTCGAATCTACAAAAAACCCAAAAATCAAGCCACAGCCAAAACGATCAGCTGAAATCTTCATAATCCAGAAACAACAATGAAAATTGTATTGACAATTATGTTATGCTTCCATGGGTTTCTCAGGAACCAGACAGAAATTAAAATTGCAGGAATCAAATTTTATATTTGTTCTCACATTCTTGAGGATGTTAACGAGCTCCTTTTGAGATTGTTCCCTGAAAACCGCCCAAATGAGAAATCAGTAACAGCTTAAATTTAGAGAGAGAACCAAAATCGGAATGAAAGTCGAGAAATGCACCTGAGCGATGTGAGGTCGATGGAAGCGTTGTCCAAATTCGGTATCTGAGCCATTGAAGCACTGTGTTTCTCTCTCCGAGAACACACGACACGAGAGAAAGAGAAGATCTGAAGAAGAGAACTAAAACGACGACGTGTTGCCCATCAGATCACAGACATGGGCCGGGTCAGCATTTGGATTATCCAATGGGCCTATTTAAAACTATAAATTTTCTCGAGCCCAATCCATGTCTCGTGATTTGTGTCGTTCATGTGTTTTGGTCAGAGTTTTTGAAGTAATATTATTCATTTCATGTGTTATTTTCTGTGAAAATCAAAATTATATGAAATTATAGGGTTGTAAAGTGCAATGAAAAGAGAGATAAACCAAACTAAATCAAAATTATATGAAATTGTTTGCACTTATAACCCCACAGTATCATACATTTTCCACCACAGTAACTCTTGCAACTGTAGTTGTTTCCAAATGTGTTTATGGTTCAGTCCTTATCTTGAATAGAGATTAGGCCAAAACCTCAGTTTTGTTTGGTTTCTTAGTATTTTCTTCATCTGCATCTCTCATATTATATTAATGACCTCCTGATCTGTATGTAAGGTCCTAAGCTAAGGTGACAACTTATTAACTTAAACATTGCACAAAACCTTATCTTGATTACAAACTCTTCTGAGAGGGAACACTTTCCGAAATTGTTGAAATGCTCAATGCAGAGGCAAATGAAATCACAGGTTTGTTAGCAGTAACACTAATTGAGTTTTATTGCGGTCGAGATGAGTTTTTAATTAATTGAAATTGAAGGCTTTTCAACCTGAGAATAGCAGTAAAATGTACAGATCATGAGCAGCTTGGTCACATATATAGTTGCTCATCAGCAGCTTGGCTCGAGAGGGGCAGTTCATCACCTTCACTGCATAGCCAAGGATTGGGACATGGCACGATCTTCTCTCCTTTGCTTCCCATCAACTCTTTTCCTGATTTCACAGCACTTGTAAAAAACCCACCCTCCTCTCTGAACCCTGAGATTGGTTGTCTTGGCAACACGAGCAATAGAGACTTTTTGATGTCGTTAATCATCTCGTCGGCAATGAGACACCCGCATTCTTTCATTGACCTGATCATTGCGATCGACTCCTCTGAATCTTCAGTGTGCAATGCTGCTTCACTGGACTTGTAGATAACATTCTTCTGGAGACTGGCTAGATTTGATGCTGCATTTTGAATGTGTTGCTGAATATAGAAGAGTCCAATGGAGGGTTCATTGGCAGCGTATCTGATCATCTCCACCAAACATTCCGTTATCTCCATGAACCCATAAACGGTGGAGAAACCATACATCTTGTTTGTTAAAAGCAATTCAATGAACACCCAACTTGAAAAATCACAGTATAGGCAAAATCCATTCCTCAAAATTTCAAATTTCTTCAACAAATTTACAGGAATTCCCTAGAAGAAGACAAGACCAGGTGGCAGAACAATGAATAATCAGTGCCACAATCTTCATCTGCATTACAACTGTTGGGCATACTTATACAAACTGCACATAAAAAGACAAGGTATGGTTGCTCAAATGAAAGCACCTCAGCTCCTCCTGTCCTGTCTTCCACATACAGACTACTGTCTTTTTCAATTGTTCAAGACAAACGCACCATTTAACTCCCAACTCTCAGCCTTTCAATGACCTCCAATTTTATTCCTTCAAAAGCCTAAACTCTAGGCCTTTACAGTAACCAATCAGAAAACAACTCTAAACGTGAAAACTAATGTGAGAGAGATTTGTATGGATTCAATTAATTGGCAAGCCAAAGCCAAAGAGAGATCTTAGATATACGTCCACAATAACTGAATACACAGATAGATAGTCATATGATATGATTGTGATGATAGTTGTTAGTACAAACTCTCTTTCCCTGTGAACTTGAGGAAGGCATTGGTGAGTGGAGAATGTAAAGAACTAACTATGACCTTACTTTAGCAAGTCGGGCTCGTAGCGCTTCCATTTCTTCCTCATCTTCCACGCCCTCTGCTATAGCCTCATCCTGTCAATCATAAACATGAGATCAATATTTAGTTTCATGGCTCTGTGAATTTCACAGAAAGATTGAGCAAGTCTTCATACTTGTTGAGAAGCACTGGCCCTCTGGGCTGGTTGCTTTATCCTCTCCTTCCTCACAGCAGTTGGAAGCTGCGCAGCTGCTTCACCCGCTAATTCTGTCAGGACCTTCTCCACTTCTTCTTCAGTTTCCTCTTCTATGTCTTCCGTATCTAATGCCGTGTCTAGGGAATCATTTACCATTTCTTCAATTACCCCTGCCTGTGCAAGTAATGCTGTGAATTAGTACCGAATGTTAATCCCATAGTAGTATCCTAAACCTTGTACAGTAGCATATAAGCATAGCCTCAAAAGGTAGGCAACTCAATCAAGCAATGTTATTCATCATTCATTTTCAAATTGTCTTTGTCGTTCTTTTCTTTCCACACGTCTTCCTTATACCCTTGAAAATTGGATATGCATTCACATGATTCTCGTACTGACCCAGGTAAAGTGAAGCAGTGAGGGTTGAGAAGTGGAGTTGATAGAGATACAAATAAGTGATTGTTGATCAGTACAAGATCAACAGGCCAGTTAATAAACACACCTTAATCATTTCTTTGCTGAATTCTTGCATGGTGACCGCCATTTTTGGAGCCTTCATGAGGTCATTTACGATTTTCATGACCTCGGCACTCTTGGATAAATGACCCACAGTGCGGGCAATTGCTGCAGTCCCAAACCAATAGATAAGAATTGTAATAAAAAAAAACTACTAAATTGGAGGCGGAGCATTGAGTTTATACATTCGATGGAATCAATTTCACACTGGTTATACACTATCACCATTCAATCAAAATATAAAAAGAATAAACAAAAAACATGATGTTATCAGCTATAAATTTGACCAAAGTTGACCGTGAGAGCATGCTTATAATATTGTACCTAAAAATGTCTACCTAGAGCCTCTAGCAATGCATCAAAGAGATTGATGCTCTAATTTAAATCTGCATGTTCCTATTATTCAACCTTAAAATATGGTAGCGAGTAAACCTTCTGAGGTTGATTTCAAATGCATATTTGAGTTAAAACAGCACCAAGAAATAAGTAAGAGGTTGGTTGTGACACGACTTGATACTATTAAAGACGACAATGAAATCTTCAAAAGCTCTCCAGTAGACTGTCCAACTTTACTATTCGAAAAAACGGCTGTTGGACATCTGACATTGAGCAAATTCCATTCTTTTTCTGTCTTTTGAATTAGTTTTGTAGAACTATAGCACTTATATATTGTTCTTAGAAGCCAACAGCCTAGAATAGTTTCATACAATCAACTCCATATTCACCTACATTTCTTCAGCAAACTATACAGCATCATAGCCCATATTTGAGTATGCTCTCACTTCATCTGCCAAACCAAAACCTATGAACAATGCTATGGCTTTTTGTGGATATGGAGCCCAAATACATTTCATAGTACAGTGATATTAAACTTTTTATTTCTCAGTTTCGCTATTTAACAATATTTTAGATACAAAAATGAAATATTCTAGCTCTATAAGCAATACATGTGACCAGTGGCATTCATGAGATTATAATTATCAAACGTGCAGGTGACATATATATGAAACATCATACCAACACTTTCGCCAAGATGCATTGATATGGAATTCAGTTGGGCCTTGTTTTCATGAAGACGGTTCACTGCTTTTCTTGACATCACAATTTCCTTTGCAAGAGCCTGAGATATGTTTCACTATGTGTTCAAATATGGAACATATAAAAGATGAAAAAAAATGATAAAAATACAACTAGAAGAAAACATTCAATTAAAAGGCGGAAAATTGTTATGTATAGCTGAATACACTCAAGTAGTTAACTCTGATATGCAGAGGGGAGGGTCATGAATTTACTGAACGAAGATTTTGTATATTTTACTTTTTATTTTACTAGTATAGTCACTTCCTTAACATCTAGTACAATCAAGCATTCATATTCATCCTATTAGGTCAACTCAACTAAACAAGACTTTGCCACCTTCAAGTACGGACATTCCAACAACATATTATGTGATATCTATCTAGTTCTCTCAACCTAAGCTTCATCTTCTTGAGCAATTACATTGCCTAGTCAGTTCTAAATCATGTAGAGAACTACAACTTCCTGAATATGTCATAATAAAGTATTGTGCTTCCGAGAATATCAGTAAAGCAAAATAAAACAGGATGAATCAGTAAACCTCGCACAAAAATCAAAATGGTATGCTAAAATCACGCAGATGGACATTCCGAGAACTGAGAAATGTGAATAGAGAAACTAAACCGATAGCTATCATACACATCCATTACTCCTCCAAAGTCCAAACTAGACAAAGTTAAGAGGTTTAACATGATTACAACTCCCATTAATCTAATTCAACACAATTCAATCAAAAAACAAAAGACAGCAGGAAGAAAATCAGGAAAATACCTTTGCTGATCCCATGTCATTCCTCTTAGCAGCCTCCCTAATTGCTTTCTGCACACCTTTCTCCTCCCTCTGAACATCTAAAACAGCAAAAACCCATCATTCTTCACATGCCAAAATCACTATAAATTCACAAAACCACACAGACCCATCAATCTGGGCATCACATCCATAAAACCCACACTCGCAAAATCGCAACTTGCAAGCAAGAACACAAAAATTGAACTAAAAAAAGGAAGAAACAATATGAAAGATGAAATGGGCGTGCCTCTGATTTGGCGCTCGATGTTGCGGCACTCCTGGCGGAGGCGTCTCTGCCAATCGCGGAGCTGATCTTGCGGGCTCGGTTTCTTCAGCAAACTCTTGAGTTTCTCCATTCTCTCTCAAAACCCAAACCTCTATCTCGAAATCACAGATTGTTGAATCGATGAAAAGTGAAAGGATCGACAGCGTAGAATCGAAGCTTAATTTCGGTCCTGTCGACAGGTATCCAACTCCAACAACCTTTCTCTATTCTCTGTGTGAAATAAAGCTCACAAGACGCGTCTGTGGCACTTCGTAGCAGGGGAAGGTAAATTTATCTTTTTTAGTCCATTATATTAAGGGATAATTTTAGATAACTACACTTTTACACGTGATATTATCACATGACTACACCTAAAAAATTTTATATTTGAGCGAATATTTACGAATTTCATTTTTCTCACCGTTACTCATTCCGTCAATTTTCGTTAGCTTTTAACGTTTTAAATGCGTAAAAAAACTAAAATATCCTTCAAAAGTAAATAATTGTTTTAAATTAAATGAAAAGACTAAAATACTCTTTATTATTTATTTAATTTTCAAAAATCTTTATCTCTCTCCTCCCCCTCCTCCATCTCCTCCGCCACCACCGTCACCACCGCCATCTTTTCCACCACCATTCCCTCCCCGCCCCCTCTACCACCACCATCTCCTCTACGCCCCTCCACCACCATCTCTTCCTCATCCGTCGCCACCTCCTCCATCTCCTCCAACACCACTACCTTCATCTCCTCCATCTCTACCGCTACCATCCCCTCCACCACCACCACCTCCTCCACCACCGTCGGAGCCTCGCCGGAAGTCGACCGGAGGTGACGACGGAGGGGGAGGGGATGGGGTGATGGCAGAGGAGATGGAGGTGGTCGGTGGAAATGGAGGTGGTGGTCGTGGAGGAGATGGCGACTGATAGGGAGATGGAGGAGATGGTGGTGGAGGAGATGGAAGTGGTGGTGGTGGTGGTGGCGACGGAGAGGGAAGAGATGATGGTGGTGGTGGTGGAGGGGCGGGGAGGGGATGGTTGTGGTGATGATGGAGGAGGTGGTAGTGGCAGTGATAGAGGAGATGGAGGTGGTGGAGGAGATGAAGGAGGGGGAGGAGAGAGAGAGATGATGAGGAGTATTTTTTTGAAAATTAAATGAATGGTGAAGGGTATTTTAGTCTTTTAATTCAATTTAAAACAATTATTTACCTCTGAAGGGTATTTTATTCTTTTCACGCGTTAAAAATGTTAAGAACTAACAGAAATTGACGGAATGAGTAGCGATGAGAAAAATGAAATTCTTGAGTATTCACCTTGACACGAAAAATTCTAACTGTAGTCATATGATAATATGACATATTCAAGTGTAGTCATCTGAAATTATCCCTTATATTTACATAACTCCATTATAAATTACATCGTACACTTAGAAAAACCTCACTATCACAATAAAAGCTTTTTTTTATTTTATAGATTATTTAAAGAAAAATATTGTCGATGTTATAAATTATGTAACAGTTTTTTTTTGTAAAATGTTGATTTTGCCCTCTGAATAATTAATTTATGTTAAAAGTCATGCGCATATTAGTTTTTCCGTAAAAATTTTGGTTGAAATAAGGGAACCAGCTCAATTAAGAGAAGTTGCAATTTGGACCGGCTCAGATAACGAACCAGCGGTCTAATCTGATCCAACCTCAATCGAATTACATCGGACCGGGGAGAAAACATCGTCGGCGAGGCATGACACAAGCAACCTTACTGGAGACCTGGAACAAACTGAGAAGCTCCCCCCACCGGACATGCATGGAAACACCAAGACCATACCGAAAACCCAAAAAGATCCACCTCCGCCTCCATCTCCCATCCACGACACCCACGACCCTCCTTCCTCTTCTTCACTGCTACATTCTTCGTTTGAATGGTTTGAAACCATCTCTTGTGCCCGTGATGGAGACTCGTGCCCAAGAGACCAGTTCGAGTCATCATCGTTGCTCTATCCACCGCCCTCATCCTCGTCGCACTTAAATGGAGGAGAGTCGACGCTCGAGTGAAACCAGATCTCAAAAAATCCAAATCTAGATGTCAAGGTCTAACTCTCCAAATTACCAAGGTAGAGCGGCCACCCCACTTTCGAGACACTGTTTAAGCCTGGTTTCAACCTTACATCTAGAAAAACTATAAATAATTAGAGGACATGTCGCCAAAGAGCTTGAACGGAGAACAAAGCTCCTCCGGCGACCCTCAGAAGAAGACCAGCGTGATTGGTAGGGATCAGCTCAAACCGGACCAGAGAGAATGAAGAAGATCGAACCGGAGGGAAAACTCATCATTTCACAAAAGTTGTTATAGAGTTTATAGCAGCAATAATAATTTTCATTTAAGTGACCTGCAAAAAAAAAAAACTTTTGGTACACTTACGTGATAATAGGGTTTTTCCATGTATATTTGCATGAAATTTACCCTAAATTATAATTATGATATTGGACCGCACTATAAGACTCTTCTTTCTTATTGCTATTTCGTTTCGATTTATATCATTTCTGAAATCATCAAATAAACTATTTCAATAGTAAGATTTTCGAATATTCAACTGATTTTAAAAATTAAATTGACAATTTATGAACAAATCGATACACTTAATTAACACAGCAAATCAATCCTCGTTCGGAGTTGCTTCGATTTCAACTTCTTCGAATTTCTCACAGAAAAAGTGACCCATCTATTTGAAATGTTTGCATTGCATCATTTTCACCATATCTTCTAACATTTACAATCTCAACTACAAACAACACATTACATTATAAGCCATACTAAAAGAAGCAGTTACAAAGTTATATAACCACTACTGATGCAATTTTCAGTGTCCAAGAAGAGAGTAGTAAATTCGAGGGCGTGGAATTTGTCAACAGTGTTACAGATGAAAGCATTACAGTTTACAACTACACTGTCGTATGGGAATATAAAAATTTCCCACTTTCATCGACATATATACTAACAAATACAAGAGTATGAAGCAAACACATTTTCAAATTCAATGGATGATGAGTTAGCAAAAGGAAATGGAACATTCTCCACCTAATCATACAGGCCTTCATCGTGCCAAATATCAACCAAAAAGTCAACCATCTCCTGCGCCAAACAAAAGTTTTCGGAAAATATCAAACTGATGATTTCAAATGTTATCTATGATGGGATTAATGATTGACTGCTCATATCTCTCTCATGGGCACAGTAAGGCAATAAGAGCTTACCGGTAAAGGGATTGGCTCGGAGAAAGGCTCGAAAGTTGAAAGCAAATCTTCATAAGTCATTGACCAGCTGCAAGATGATCGGTATATTTGCAATCATTTTATACCAGGTAAAAAAGTATAGCCTGGGAATTCTATAATGATAAACTTAGACAGTGATTCTGAAATCAGAAACATGATAAATCCCTAACAGTTTCAAGATCCAGGTATGTTGCCACTTGACAGTAGATTTTACTACTCTTATTGGCCGGATCACATAAACACATCTATCAGCCACGATACACAAATTTCTACTTCCATTTCTCTATTATAGCTAGCTATGTTATGCAACAACCACATGTTTCTTTCTTTTATTGTTTGCCTACACACGACTGGAAATATAACATTTTAGAACTATTATATCTTTATGAAGAGAGAAGGGGATGTACTCAAATGCTAATTTATGAGTTGTAAATTTTAAGTAAAATAAGCCTATTTATCTAATTATGGCTAGAGTAATTTTCGATAATAAAGAATAATTAAGTGCACTATCCGAAGCAAACCCTCCCTCGAGTAAATTGTTACAACTAAATGCTAATGGTGAAAATAAAATATTGCCAAACCCCAAATTTAACTTCAGGTGGAATATTCCAAATGTGTATCATCTGCAGTCAAAGAAGTGTAAGATATACCTTATAAAATCATTGTACTTCTTTTTATGTCAATTTATTTTCCCAATAAAAAAAATATACCTTATAATTTGCTCCTTCACCGTTCCATTTGGATGTTTCTGAGAACTATCCCCAACCCATTTTCTTCTGTTTTCATGCCAATCAAGTGCACCTACATAATATTTCAAGCATTTTACACTCAAAAAGACATTTTCCATTATCAACAGTATTATATATGTATAGGGAAAAGGGATTAATGGTTCACGTTGGCAATAGGAATATCACATAAGGGAAAATGCACGAGTCTTGTTCGTTTTGACTGGTGAGAGTCAGCATAACAGGAGCGGCAACAATAAAAACAAGGCAGATAATGGTTTCTAGAATAATTTATCATCTATTGATTAACTTTAATGAATGATAATCCTTGTAGCCTTGTTAATCAGGGAGTCGGACTTTATGCTTTACATATCTAATTCAGTCTGATGGTCAACGAGACTGCTTAGTAAAGATTGGTTGCTAAACCCAAGCTGCTTAGCCTTGTCTCTAAACTTCAAACAGACAATTCAGTAAATATGTCTTGAGCAAAAAAAGACTAGAGCTGCATGCAATTTGAACTAATTAAATTCCCATGAACTGCAGAAAAAAAGCTGGTACAGTACTCACCATGATTGACAAATAAAGAAGTGTTCTTGTTATTTTCTGTTGAGTTTCTTCGTTCACTGGCTGACGTGGAACTCACCAAAGGCGGGTTTTCATTGGAATGGGAATTTACATTGCTCAGCTCCATGGTCTCTGAGCTGATTAACCATTCCTTACTGCAGTGCCACGAGATTTGTGGACAAGTTCCTCTCAAGATATTCCCAAAAACAACGTGGAAACTACTCAGCTTTCCAAAACTACAGCTCTGCACTGAATGCTTCTGTTTGAATAGAATATGACAAAAACAGAAGAAAATATCAGCTTAATTGTAGAATAATTATATTTAGAACCTGTGATGGAAATAATATTATCTTCTGCTCTATTGAAGGTGGCGAAATTGTCATTTTCAGTATCCAATCAATGCATCATAACTCATTCACATCTGTCCTGATGTCTCAACTACCCTAACTAATTGCAGATCATGCAACTGGCAACTGGCATTTGACAATTGATGAATTACCATATGGGCAAGCCATATGTATGTGTCTAACAAATCTTCATGGGTGATATCAAGCAACACACAAGCAGATATGCAAACATGTAAAAATGGGGCACAAACGATAATATCTTGCACCCTCAACTAATTGACTGCATAAAGGCAACTATGTGTGGGAGTAAATTTTCCCCATAAAAAAAGCTCTCTGCCAACAAAAAAGGAAGGGAAGATCTAGAGTGTTTCATATAGGAAAAGATCATTGACCTATCTGTCAGAGATGTATTGCCACAATTTAAACTTTAAACATCAAAAGAAAATAAAGGTCATTTCCTTTGTCGCTTTAATGTGAATATAAGGTTTCAGTAAGTCTTCTATTCCTCAATTTATCCATTTATTGGAGACCCCAAAAAACAGAATCAGTAATCTCCATCCTTGTTAGGCACCATTATCCTCATCCTTATTATCTTGTTCATGATCAAGAGATCTGTGCTGTCTTAATCTCCAATGGATTAGAAACCAGATAAATTAAGGGCATCCAAGCTTCTGACATAGGAAACTGGGAAGCAGGTGAAGCAAATTTGCTGCTCACAACAAGCTGCGTTCCTCCACAAGTTTATTGGTGTCCTACATTTGTCTTGGTATTCATTCAAGACTCAAAATAAATTTTGTGGGAAGCATGGCAACTTCATCTACAATCAAATGCTTGATTCCCTTCCACCTCTTACAACTTTTGTTACCAGAAAGCACATTTTGTCACATGATCTGAAAAAAATTCTTACTTATTTTTGGTTATTTCTTAGATACTTTATAGAGTGGATTCAAAACGAGCGTGAGAAAAAAAATTGCCCTATTTTTTTTTCAATTTCAAGGAAGTATGAGTTTGTATCTGCGAGTCTAACAAATAAATTGACAAAAATAGATGAAATTCCAACGTACACTGCTCATTAGAGATGGTAACCAGATACAGCTCTTTTGTTGGACATCAAAAGTTGTTCTATGGAACATCAGCATCTTTGATGGAAAAGAAATAATGCTGAATTGTTGTGATGTTAGAATCACATCAACTTTCTGCAATACCTTAAACACTAATCTGAAAACAAAACCGGTTCAAACTTTGGATTCTTTTCTATAGTGGATAAAGCTTTTGTCCTGATAATACTTCTGCGAGAATAGAAGTTCAGGTTTTGCAATGTCCCAAGTAGGCAGTAAAAGTACAAAACTGCAGTTACCAAATGGGATGCTTACAAGAAGATTAAGGGATCAATGTAGTGTGCCTCTTCACATTAAATCCAGATTAAAAAAACTCTTCTCACATTGTAATGAAGATTCAAAAGCAACTATAGAACATCAAATCTTATAAACTGCTACACACATTCAAATACAAAGCACGTGAATTGACTATTAAAAGTTGACCTTGCAAAGAAAACATATTCAGGCTTAGATTCTCATAAAAAATATCTAAAAACATATTTTTATTCTTTCTAGAATATTTTCTTTCAATTATGGTGTTTTTGCCCACATTTTCTCTGTCAGTTGATATGTAGAAAAATTAGTACGGTCCCGGCTTTGGATCAGTTTATGGGTCTTATGTTGATAGGTGGGTTCGTCGGAGAGAACAACGATCTCCAAAGTAATCCTTTTACTTACTCATTCTCCTCCTCAAGTATTTATAGCCTAAACAATCTCAACCAACCCCATAGATCAAGACGACAACCAATAACTATGAAATTCAAAAAGTCCATATCTAAGAATTAAAAACAATGTTTATCTAACTCTATCAGTTGGGATCCTAAAAAAAATCCTAAGATACACATTCCAGATCTGATAAAAACACTGTTTAGCTCCCACCTTACCCATATCAACTACATGACAACATAAGCAGAAAAGGAACCAAAATCACCACATCCAACAACATTTCTCACTAAAACATGCCTCAGTCCATTTCATTACAGTAAATTCGAAATAAAATCAGCTAAAAACACAGATTCAACAAATATCCAACCAAAACATCACAGAACAAAATTCAATTCCTGGATTAGCAATGCACTCGTACCTAATTGAAACACACATTATCCAGAACAACAAACAGAACCCAAATCAAAATCGAGACATTACCGCACCGACAGACCAAACAAACAACAACAAAACACGAACAAGAGGCAGAAGCAGAATAATACCTCGATCCGCAGCGACAAATCTCAGGGAAGCTCCATGGATGGAGGAGATTGAGCAGAGAGCGTTCGATTTCGAGGAATAGGGTTTGGGAGAAGAATTGTGGAAGCAGCAGGAGTGAGTTTTTTGGGGGAAGGTCATTTTCATGGTGCGTTGCTCGTTTTTGTTGGCACATTGTTTTCGTTTTCCGCAAGTTTTCTCTCTCTAGAAAGTGACTTTCTCTCTCCTCCGGTTGACGTGGATCTGATTCGGATACTCTGTCTTATTTGGATAAGCCATTATTGGTTTTTATGCAACGACTGAAATGTCCTTCTCCTCTCCTGCTGGATTGGGGGTGGGTATTGCTGTGTTGTGAGGGTAATTTGGGCATTTCGTGTATGAACTTATATTCTTTGTACAAAAAGTTGGGTGTTGCAATGGACCAAATCTTCTTGCTTGAGTTTTTTCCTCTCAAAAAGGTATTTCCAATACTTGTCTTGAAAGAAAGCAAAGGCGAGCATTTTAGAATCAAAATCGAATCGGGATTGAATTAAAGCCAAAGTTAAAAAGTCGGTTATTGTAATTAACAGTTCAATTTAAACTTTTAGACTGAGAGAATAACTTGAAACTAGAGAATCAAGAATCATGTTTAAAAATTAGCCGTCCTTTTGTATAATGTTTTTGGTATGATTCCCACAAATAGAGAATTAGTAAATTTAGTTTGGTCTAATTCATGACTGGTTCGATTCAGTTATGAAATCGTGTCCACTGCCCATCATGGTTGAAATTACGAGAATGTCATCCTATTATTTTTATATTAAAAAATTTTAATCAGTTATTTGCATAGATTGAAACATGCATAAATATTTTTGTCGATCAAAAAGTAAAACGCTAATAAACTTAGCAATTTGGCATGAACTATAAGATATACAACATAATTATTTGAGAATTGTGAAAGGGAAGAATGTTCGAGTATGTGTGTGGGGTAATTTTTACCCCTGAGTTGACGTGCGGACGTTATGTGATGAGCCAGTGCCACATGTTTTACCTCCCATTTCCAATTATATAAGAGTTTCGTTGCTTCATACGTGAGTAATGTGATACTCTTTGATATCATAAAATATATGCTCACATTTCAACTAATGTGATACATTTTTCGCATCTTTACATGTTATTATCTCATTCAATATTAACGAATTTTCATAAATATATAGCCTAAGTTGAAGTTCTCGACGAGATGAACGCAAAATACATATATACCGCCAAAATTGTTTGCTAGAACCGATTGGAATGATTGCCTGAAAATAAAATATTTACATGATTTCCAACATCACATATCTGGCTTGAACCTGAAAGAACTGAATCGGTTTGATTTGATTATGAAGAAAATCGAAACTCCATCATTCAGTTTTAATTTATATAATTTAAACCATAAAAAAATCAATCAAACCGAACTAAAAACCAATTAATTTGGACACACTACTTATTTGAAGTCACTGATCTTCATTTATTGTGCATAAAAATATGGGCCCACCAAATAAAAAGTTAAAATTGGCTAAAATGTGATAAATTCGTTTAGTTCAAAGAAAATCGACCAGCTCAAAATCAAACCAAACTAAATTTCAACAACTTGAATTCAGTTTTTATTTTCTCATAACCGAATTATCATGTTTGGTTCGATATTGAACCAATTCGGTTCAGAACCGAAGCGGGGCAACCTTACTAAAAGTGTTCATATTTCTTGCTTGACTTATCAAATGTTTGACCTGTTAAAGATGGGTACGTAAAATTGGTCTTAATTTCGTATTGTCCTAAAGTTTGAACTGTTTGGTAGAAACAAAGGACAAGAAGAAAACTCGACTTGTTGACAGCAACCGACCTTAGCTCAGTTGGTAGAGCGGAGGACTGTAGTGGACTAATCCTAGTAGAAATCCTTAGGTCGCTGGTTCGAATCCGGCAGGTCGGAATTTTGTTATTTTCACCTTTTGGACGTTTATTTGAGCCTAAAAGTGGCTTCAAAATGGTTCCTTCTCTGGTCCGTATTTTATAAGCCAACCAAACCCAAGATATAAAACAACACACTTCACATAGATCACAGCATCGATCCCTGTCGTGATGCGAGATCTTCATTTCTCACATTAACACTGTATTTACCATAAATATTGGATTCGTCATGACTTAGGATATGGTGGTGCATGGCATATTCGTTATATTTTTCATACTTAAAAATGTCGTTTTGATTGTTCCTCAATATTTCAGCGATTGGGGGAAAATCAAGCATTTGCTCATCATTAAAACCAACAGGAGTAAAGAGAACATGCAAGACTACGTGATCAATACTCTAGTTATTCAAATACCATAAGTAGCTTTTGGGGAGGTTCAGTTTTGCTATAACAGATAATGTTGTCACACCTAAAACATGTTATTTATGTAGAAAGGGAGTTTGTTCATGTAACGATGATGAGAATCATGTGAAAAGATGGTATGGAATGATAATAAAAACTTAAAAGAGTGACCCAACCATAAGGGTCTAAGTATAAAAAGGTTTTAAAGTGTGATGAGGGTGAAAACCGGTGCAACAAGTGTTCTTATCAATTATGACAAAACTTAACTATTGTCATAATAACTACGTAACCTCGTCACTCCAGTTTCAATAAGTGTGGTGTAGCGAGAGATGACAATGACGATAACAACTTGAGATGGTGATTGAACTTTTAACGTAAAAGTATAACGAGAGTGGAAACTGGTGTAACGAGAGTTCGTACTAAGTATGACAAAATTAAATAGTTTTGATAGCTTAGCGTGTCCTCATATTTTGTTTTAAATAGACTATATAATATGTATATTGTACAATATTTTAAAATGATAAAAGTATTTTGTCCAACATTCACGTATTTTATTTTAGTTTGTTATTGTTTGTTTAATATTCATTTAAATTTATGTCTGTTCAATTTTCATTTCGTTGTTTAAGTTTGATTCGATTGATTAAGGAGTTGGAACACTCTGGTTTACGGATTTTGACAAGGAAATACCTTATGTGGGATTCAAAAACAACTTGTTTTGGAATATGGAAACAACTTGTTTGGGTGCAGAAATATCATGTCTCGACGACTTGTTTTGGAATAAGGAAACAACTTGTTTTGGGTGTAGAAATAACTTGTCTTGGTGCGGAAACAACCATGTCTTAGGTAAGTAAACACTTCTTTTGAATTATTTTTTTATCAATAGATGATTAATATATAAAAAGATAATTGATTTCTCAAGTTTAAAAAAAAATTCAAAAAAAAAATGTATATATATATATATAAAATAAAAGCTAAAAAGTACGATGAAATTGGTTAGATATCTAAGTTTTTTTTAAAAGAAAATCGAATTTTATTGATTAAATAACAATTAATCCAGGATCAAGTCGGACAGCTGAAGCTATAGATGGTGGGACATACCCCTCACCATAATCACTTATATTGTTAGTTAAGACAACCATGGTCAATTCGTGAGTCATTTGATTACGAGCAAAATAAAGCACATAAGTTATGATAATGTATAATACGCAACACCGTTCGCTAATGATTCCTCCAAAATTGTTCAGCTCGACCTGTTTAGCATCATGTAGAGTCATGACCTCCAACTCATACGGATGGAGAAACCCCGTGATCTTACTGCGGAATGTTTTACACATGCATCTCTGATAACCCCAAGACCAATCGACTCGAACCAAATGTTCACATTTTAAGGGGTCAACATAATTTTATATTTCAAATCTCTTGTCCGATTAAAAAGAGGTTCACATGTTCACATTTTAAGATAGAGTTTGCAGGCGAACGCCCATTTCCATAAGTACTGAGTTTCATGTCATGCATCTTCTGTCAACATGCTTCCTTGTTATTAGCCACTACACTTGCCAGGTTTCTTGTTTATTCATTTGAGATGTTTTTATAACTTTTAGAAGATTCTTTTTCCTGTTGATGAAAAAGGTTTTTAATTATAAGGTAGGACTGCTAAAAATTTACTAACCCAACTTGAATCGAAAAGTAATTGTATCAAAAAGAACTGAAGTGGTCAATTTGGTTACGAACAAAATCAAAACTTTGTTTGTGATCAATTTATAAAATTAGAAACAATAAAAGATTGAACCGAACAAAAAAATGATTGATTTGGACACGTAAGTTATTTTTAAGCCATTAATTTTTATTAACTGGTCAATAAAAAATATTTAAATAATAAATAAAAATCGGTCCAAAATATAAGAAATTCATGAAAACCTAACCAAATTGGCCGGTTCAAAACCGAAGTGTGTGAAGGCTTACTACAAGTGTTCAATTCTTTGCTTGGCATATTAAATGTTTGACCCGTTAAATACTCTAAATTAAGTAGCATTTTAATTAAATATTTAATTTATTGAGGGATCGATCTATATACTGCATAGTATTTGTAACGTGGGTAAAATTTTCTCAACTTTACACTGTTTGATAGAGAGAGGTGTAATTGAGATTCATGAAGAACTTAAAAGTACCGAAGTGTCGCTGAGGTTCAGTAACAATTAGCAAGTACAAAGAACGCAGACGTAAAAGATATTATAAACAAAACAAGATAAACAAACAACAACCGACCTTAGCTCAGTTGGTAGAGCGGAGGACTGTAGTGGGTCAAGCCTAGTAGAAATCCTTAGGTCGCTGGTTCGAATCCGGCAGGTCGGAATTTTTTTCCAGCCAGTTTGGTTCAACATTTGCTTTAATTTGGACTCGATTGTTTGTACGGACAGTAACGGAGATGATGAGAAGGAAGGCAGAAAGGTGTGATGATGATGTCCGTCCACCTAGATTTGGAGGATGTTGGTGATTGGCGATTGCCGAGTCTATTTGACCGTAAAAATATGAAAGAGAAGTTTTTAACTCAGACGTTTATGTCTTTCTGTACATCTTCAAGTCATATGTTGTGCTCCTAGGATTTGATTACAATTTTGTAAGAAATGATAAAAAGAAGATTGGAATCATGTGTCGAGGGTACAAATGTAAGTTTTGGTGTTGGTGTAGCAACGTGAAGGGAGGGAGTACGATGCAGATTCGTGCTTTTCGAGGAGAACACAGTTGTGTTCGACCATTGCGGATCCGAATGGCGACATCTGATTTCATCGGAAGGAGGTATTTACTTGATGTTATTTCTTTCATGTATTTTATTAAGTTTTTAATATTTACATCATTACTTACTTCATTATATTACAATATGTTTTGTAGGTACATGGAATTGATAAGGGTTTGTCCTCAAACTGATACCAAAACCCTCAAGGCATTAGTGTTGAAGGATCTGAAATTCACAGCGGGGAGCAAACAAATATATCGAGCTATATTGAGGGCTAGAGAGTTGCTTGCTGGTGACCTAGCAAAACAATATGACATACTGCATGCATACTGTAAGATGATAGAGACGACAAATCCTGGAAGCAAGACAAAAATTGAAGTTGAATACTACTTGATCCCACCAAGCAAAACGCCCCACGCTAGATTTCAGAGAATGTATATTCGATATGCAGCACAGAAGATCGGATGGCAGGGCGGATGTCGCCCATTTATCGGGATTGATGGGTGTCATCTGAAGGGAAGATTCGGAGGCCAATTGCTTGCTGCTGTAGGATGGGACGCTAATGATGGAATGTTTCCACTAGCGTTTGCCATCGTCGAGCAAGAGAACAAAGAGACATGGAAGTGGTTTCTTTCAGAATTTTTCCAAGATTATGGTGTCCAAGTGTTGCAGTGTGTGATAATGTCTGATAAACAGAAGGTAATGTAACCTTCTTCAAATTCTGTGTTCATTTCAGTTCAATGTATGATAATGTCTTTTTTTTTTAATTACTAAACTGTGAAAATGAGTACTAATGTCCTTATGTCTGATATTGTAGGGTTTGGTGGAGCTATTTAAGGATTGGATACCTGAGGTCGAACATCGATACTGCATGCGACACCTCTATGAAAATTGGTACACCAAATTCAAGGGCGAGGAGCTGAAGGCGATGCTCTGGAAGTGTACATCTGCTACATCAGAGCAGATGTTCGAAGAAGAAATGTCTAAGCTGGAGGTTCTGAATCCAAGTGCTTACGAATGGCTGCGAGCCCGAGACCCCACTACATGGTGTAAGGCTTTCTTCTCTGATTTAGCTAAGACAAGCATTCAGACAAATAGCATGTCTGAATGCTTTAACAAATGGATATTAAATGCTAGAGATAAGCCCATCTATGAGTTGTGTGAGTATATTAGGTTGAGGTTGATGAACATGTTTTATGAGAGAAATAAGATGTTTGATGGGTACCATAATAAGCTATGTGGAAAAATACAGAAAAGACTTGAGAAAATTAAGATAAGACATAGGAATTGTGTACCTTATCCAAGTGGAGATGGTATTTTCCAAGTGTGGGAGGGTAGCAGATCACAGGAGGTAGATCTAAGGAATAAGACTTGTAGTTGTAAGGATTGGCAGCTTAATGCCTTACCTTGTAGGCATGCTGTTAGTGCAATTGCGTTTTTGAGGCAAGAGGCAGAAGATTATGTCGATACTTGCTATGAAGTATCGACTTACCGAAGGATATACTCTGCCTTTATACGACCTGTTCCAAGCATGGATAAGTGGGAGAAGGTTAAATCCCCACCACTTGCTCCTCCATTAGTTTATAGGCCACCGGGACGACCCAAGACCCGCAGAGTGAAGAATCCAACAGAAACAGGAGGAAAAAGCAATTCAAGTTACAGAGCCAGCAAAGAAAATGTGGTCATCAACTGTGGAGAATGTGGAGGGGAAGGCCATAATTCACGAAGCTGCACAGTAAGAGAACGTGGAGTTAATGTGAAGGGAAAACCAAAACCCAAGGGTGGAAAGAAGAAAGTGAAGAACCCTCGAGCACAATCTGGGTACTTTTCCACAAATGAAGATTTGGAAGAACTCATGGACCATAGGAACGAGTCTATCCAGGCAAGGTTGGAGAGACAGAGGAACTGGAGGCTACAGAAAAAGCAGTGCAGCGGACCGGAAATTGAAGCTAAGAAGAAAGCTGCAGAAGCTAAGTTGAAGAGAAAAATAGAAAACAGAAACTCACAGCGTGATAATGAGGAAGCTCCACCACAGAAAAAAAGCAAGGACTCTGCATCCAATTCACAACATGTATGAATTAGGGTATTCCAAATTAGTTCAATTTTTTTGTTCTGTATTTCAATTGCTAACCATAATCACAGGTTCCTTTCTCACAAGTTCCTGTGAATGTGACATACACACATAGGCAGAAATTACCTGTTAAAAAGAAGTCAACATCTCATAATACAGTATGCTTTCCCAACTTCATAATTCATTTTACTTCAATTATTTCTTGTATTTTCATTCATTTCTTATGTTAATTATAGGTAGGACAAGTAAACTTACCTTCTGAGAACAACAAGACACCTTCAAACAACCAGCAAAGACAAGTGGAGACTTCTGTTAAAGATGGAGAAATGAAGAAGAAAGCTTTCGTGGAGATAAGGTCTGCCCATCCCCAACCACCGAATTGAAGACATCAAAATGAAGTGGGCAGCTACTTTTTTGTGGGGTTCCCTATATCATGCACATGACTCTGCTTTAGTTTTATAGGTTATTTTGGATTATAGCACCCTTATTAAATGTGAAAAGGTTGCAAGTTGGGACATGTGATTACTTTAGACTCTTGTAATTTGGTGTAAGCTTTTGTGCTTCAATGTGATGACCCTTTTGGTTGGATAGGTCACTGTGAGAGCCATTTTTGTGCATTTGTATTTTCTTAACATATAGTTCTGTTGTCTGCAAATCTGGTCTGCAACTTTGGGCTATTTTTTTCTTGACAGGTTGGTATTGATTATGTACAAAGCAGTCATGCTCAAAATTTCTCAGAAATCCACTCATTTACCACCAATTTGTAAGTCTAGACCATTTCATCACAACTTTGACCACAAATTCATGGCCAACAAAACCACAAGTATCAAACAAAACCACAAATACCTACACAATTTACCTAAACATTCTCATACACAAATAATTCACACCCAAATGAACTACAAAACCATCAATTCATACCTAAACATTCTCATATTTATGATAATTTCAAAGATTTTCATATAAACCTTGGAAAAATGTAGTACATGAAAAAGATAATTACAATGAACACCAATAATTTATGATGACTCCATTACATTTTTCAAGTTTCTCCAACTTGTACTCTAATTCATCAATTCTGTTTTCTTTTTCTTCAAGCTCCATCTTCAGCTCCAAACAAGTGCTCTTTGCTACAACTTGTTTCTGAATTAAGCACAAAATCTCTTCATCCAGAGTTCGAATGGTCGCTTCGTTGCACATTGATCTCTCATACAAATCAGGTAATACCCTCTTCCCGTATTCACAAGTCTCCGGATCAATCCATTGGAAGAACTTGCACTTCATAACACTCTGCTACATAACAATTAAAATGTTTATGCAAAACAAATCCAATTCTCAATGCCCCAATTCTCAAACCTAAATTCCCAACCCATTCGTCTACATCAAATTTCCCAATTGATTTGTAAATTCCCAATTCATGTTTAGGTAATCAGTAAAATCCCCAATTGAATTCTATGTAATCTATCGTCTATTTTCTAACCTAACCCTAAATGCCCCAATTGATTTCTCTGACATCGAATCCCCAATTTCTAACCCTAAAATTAAAATTCTCAAATCAATTATCTGACCACCCTTCAATCCCCACTTGATTACTGAATACATGTATAAATAAAAACTCACCCCAAACTTTCCACATCCGATGAACCGTCTACCAGGATTGCCGAATGTCTTCGAAGTTCGCACCGGAGCTCGCGCCCCACAGTCGCACAAAACATCCTCCACAGTCGCCATCTTCTCTGTCTCTGTTCTGAGCTCCTTCAACGTCTGGACTGTCTCTCCTTCTCTGTCTCTGTCTCTGTCTCCTCGGCTCCTTCAACGTTTGAGAATTGGAAGGGTCTGGATTTGTAGAGATGCTCTCGACTGAAACACAGAGAGATTGGAAGGGTAATTTCGTATTTAAAAAAAATTATTACTCCACGTGACCGCACGTGACCACTTTTGACGGTAAAGTTGGACAGAAAGTTGACATCTGTCAGTTTATTATTTTTGGGTGTAGCTCACTGTCCATTTTTAAATATGGGGTAGTTAAGTGTCTTTTTGGTATTGTTGGGTATAGTTTTGTGTCTTTTACCCAAAAAACAATGTTAGAGTTTGCATGCTAAAACCCATCAAAATCCAATGAAAATGTACCGTTTGTAAATCAAACTAATAGTTTATATGTAATGTGATATACATATGTGAGTGATCCGGTTTGATTCTTAGCCAATTAATTGTGACTGCGATTTATAATAATCGAAACTAAACTGCAGTCAGTGATTTTTTCAAAATTAAAACCAAATTATTGTTCATTATTATTATTTTCTTGACATTAGTTCGACTAGAGTCGGGCCAATCCCTAATAATGTAGTTTCATTGAATAAGTTATTTAGTGTTAGTGTTGAATCTTAATTAATTACCTGTTTCTTGACCTAAGTAACGACTCATTTTTCTCTTCAATCAAAACTCTCGGGTAATCCACTGATGTCCAAAATCGGCCCGATCCCACCCAAGCCACCACTGATGTCCAATGTTGAGCTGGCGCACGTCGGCCACGAAGCTCCAGAACTGCCCCTCGTGGTCAGGGTCGGCTCAATCGTTCTTGAGGCCTAAAACAAAAGTGATTAATAAAGTATTATTTTGGACATTAGTTATCAAAATAGACCTAAAATATTTCAGTTTAGGGTCATTTTTTATCATACATAAACACTATTTTAATGGGTCTAAAAGCATTTGCTTCACTTGCTTTATGGACAAGCTGACCCTATTCGTGGTGAGTCTCCAGAAGCGTCCTTATGGGGAGATAGTTATCGTCTATGACTCGCATTGTGTCTAGCTCCTAGGGGTGGACACTTTTTACCCAAACCCAAAATCGAACCGGGATCCAAATCGAATCCGAATCGAAGAGCCGAGAACCATGGGTATCAGATCGGATTTGGGTCTGAAATTTGAGAACTGAATCAGTTCGGTTCAGTTCCAATTTTGAGAGTATTGAACCGCCAATTAATCGGTTCAAAACCGAACCGATTTTGGGAGTTTTAATTAGTATTTTTTGTATTTCAATTTTATGTTTTTGCCTAAAAAGAGCTTAATTGTGAATAATTTTCACCATAAATTGAAAAATATATGAATATCACATTAATTGGGTATAATTGAGCAAAACTATACGACTATAACAGAGAACCGGACAGTTAATCTCACAATTAATCATTCAATTGAGTCTTATTGGATAGAACTGAGAACCGGACCGTAGAACTGTATCTAGAACCAGACCGATACCCACTTATCAGTCATAATTTGAATATCCAAAATGGAGAACCGATTGATTTGGTCCGGTTCTAGAACTGTGCCCAGCCCTGTTGGCTCCTACGGACCTCAACCAATGGCTCCTACGAGCCTCAACCAACGACCCAGGAACACGTGGCAGTCGCGTCACCGACACGTGTGATAACAACCGCGACACTGGGCGAGCCATCATTGGTTGGATCGAGTGAAGCAGATACGGCGTCGTTTTCTATTAAAAATTGAGCTAAAACTAAAAGGCATCATATATATACCGTGAAGGGACCACGTGGGCGATTTATAGAGGATAAGGGTGGTTAGGTGATCGGCCAGACACCCAACATATCGCCAATATACCACGACACGATATATTGTTACTTCCAATTTCTCCGGAAATTATAAATTGACCGAGATACTAGGATGTCCGAATTTTTTAGACTCTAACGGCCGGCTCAACAATTTCTACAAATGTTACTGGAAATTTTGATTTTGGTTATATCGTCTTCGAGAGACAAACTTTAGAATCTTTGGAACAAGATCAAAGAAAACAACTATGCTCTCATTATGATTTTTCTTTTTCTTCATCCACAAAGTAAAAGTTTATATTAGTGCATGATTTTATTTGAAAACAAAAATACAATCTCTTTACTTTTATTATTCTCGTTTCTAAATTTCATACATGATTTGTTTTGTTTTGTTTCTATCATCTATATTTGGTAAAATATTGTTAAGATTCTAAGTAAATTAAATAAGAACTGGCGTCAGTGAGCAGATTCATGTAAGAATATTGAACTAGGGAGCTCATTTTGCTCAAGATTCAATACGTGTTTTATTGGGATCAGTACAGAAAGGAAACGGGTTGATTCGGTTGAACCCAATGAGCTGGGAGCATTTGAATTTCGTGATTGTCATATTGATCACATGGTTGATCAAAGAAGCTGGATTAAGTCGGTGTACAACAAGATCACGGGGTTTCTCAATCTGTATGAGTTGGAGGTCGTGGCTCTGCATGATGCTAACTGGTTCGAGTCGATTGGTCTCTGGGGTTATCAGAGATGCTTGGGTAAAACATTCCGCAGCAAGATCACAAGGTTTCTCCATTCACATAAGTTGGAGGTCGTGCCTCTACATGATGCTAAACGGGTCGAGCTGAACAACTTTAGAATAATCATTAACGAACGGTGTTGCGTACTATCCACTATTGCTCGTAACCAAATGGCTCATGAATTGGTCATGTTTGCTTTAACTAACAGTAGATGCGATTATGGTGAGGGGTCTGTCCCACCATCTGTAGCTTCAACTGTCCAACTTGATGCCATGTTAGTTGCTATTTAATTAATAAAATTCGTTTTTATCTTTAAAAAAGGAAGAAGCAAGAAGTCAGATATAATTTCTTGCTAATTTTTCAACCTTCATATTTATCTTATTATTTTATGGGACAATTATATCAATCAGAGAATATTGTCTTACCAAATCAACCACATGCAATGTCATATAAATAGATGTTGTTGGTACTCAATAAAATTATTGAAAACATTTGAGTCTTTCTTTTTATGGTATTAGAGGAGGTTTGATCCTATTAAAAGTCTTTGTTGTGCTTATACCTCTGCCCAATTGTTAACCTATGCTTTTAAGAGTGGGCGAGGCAAGAAATTATTTTTCCTTTCATCACTTTATAATCAATAAAAAATTATTTTCTTTCAAATCCAAATTATAATCTCCAACAATCAACAAGAGTAATATGCTACATTTGAGACGCCATAAAGATGAACTCTTAGAGCGAAAGATGTCATAGAGCCGAAGCCCGAGCGTAAGACGCCAAAGAGATGAGCCGTAGAGCGCAAGACGCCAAAGAGCCAAACTATAGAGTGCAAGACGTCGTAAAACCGAAGGTGAGGAGCGTATGATGCCATAGAGTCGACTTCGAAGAGCGTCCCACAATATTAACAATTCTATATTCTACTTCACAAGTTGAACATTTTCATGCTACAACTTGAGGGGAAGTGTTGAGATTGTCGTAAATCAAGCGAGAAGTCATATAATTTCTTGCTAATTTTCTAAATTTTCATATTTATCTTAATACCTTATGGGACAATTACATTAATTATAGAATATTGTCTTATCAAATAAAAATCTGTAATGTCCTATAAATAGATGTTACTTGATACTCAATAAAATCATCGAAAACATATAAGCTTTCGATAATTTTATTGAATACTAATAACATCTATTTATAGAATATCACATGTGCTTGATTTGGTAAAACAATATTATCTAATTAATATAATCGTCTTACGAGGTAATAAGATATATATAAAAGTTAAAAAAGATTCATTAGAATTTCAACAAATATCAAATATAATAAGTGATAAATTTTAAAATTGAAACTAAAAATTAAAAAAAAATACACAATGCAATAAACCCATGTAAAAGTATCTGATATGAAAATTACTAAGGAAAATTTCACCTAACATCTCTTAAGTTTGGCCGAGTTTCACTTAATTCCCCTTAACTTTAAAATCAACTTGTGAATTTCCTTAAATTTGAAAAAGTTTCACTTTACCCTTTTCTGCTAACTTTTTTCTAAAATTCCGTTAATTTTTTTTACAAAATGACGAAAATACCCGTTTATTGAAAATTTATAATAAATTAATAAAAATGATTTTTGAACTTTTTTTATATAATGTTTCCATTGTTTAAAATAAAGAATAAAATTCTGTTAGTAATAAAAATATTTTTTTAAAAGTTTTTTTATAAAATTTTAAAATGATTTTTAAACATCGTTTTTTTATTTTTAAAAGAAAATTAATACTAAAATATTTTTTTTATTCTTTGTTTTATAAAAAAAGAAAACAAAAAGGTCAAAATCATTTTTATTTAGTATTTTTAATTTTTTTAATGAAAGAGTATTTTCGTCATTTCACAAAAGTTAACATAATTCTCAAAAAAGTTAACTGAAAATGGGTAAAGTGAGACTTTCGCAAATTTAGGGGACTCTACAAGTAGATTTTGAACTTAATAGTAGTTAAGTAAAACTCGGCCAAACTTAGAAGTGGCTCAGTGGAATTTTCCCAAATTATTATTACAACATAGTTTTCAATAGGCATATCAAAGTTTTTATTAGGGAAAACTCTACATACCTTTCATTAGTGATGGGCACGGTTTTGGAGCCGAACCGAACCGGGCAGAATCGGCCCAAACCAAACAAGTCGGTTCTTTATTTTTGAGCGCCAAAACCAGACCCAATAGGTGGGAATCGGTCTGGTTCTGGTCTCGATTCTCTAGTAAGGTTCTCGGTTATATCAAATTAGACTCAATTAGACTCGATTGAATGTTTAATTGTGAGATTGAGAGTCCGGCTCTCATGTCTAGTTTTATAGTTTTCCAATTAGACACAATTATTGTGATCTTTATACATTTTTTCAATTTACAATGAAAATTATACATGCTTAAACTCTTTTGTAAGCAAAAACTTAAAATCGAAATACAAAAAAATACTAATTAAAACCTTCTAAATTAGTTTGGTATTGAACCGGTTGATTGGATGTTCTACACTCTCAGAGCCGGACCTGAACCGAATTGATTCGATTCTCAATTTTCAGACCCCAAATACGATCCGATACCCACGGTTCTCAGTTCTTCGGTTCAGATTCAGTTTTGGGTGAAAAATGCCCACCCCTGCCTTTCATGTATTAAGTATGATTTTCATTTTAACTCTCCCGATAAATGAACACGTTTGTGGAGCCTATGAAGTTGCCTATAACGTTTTACTTAACCACAACGACGTTACATTTTGGTCATGTGACTTTCACATGAGTGTTATTTTTTGTGAAAATGACAGAAATGCCCTTCTTTATTCTATCTCATTCATCTTCCAGAAATCGACTCGCAAATTGGGGTCAACTCCAGAGTTATTAATTCATGGAAGGTGGGGTTGTTGGGCTATAACGATGGGAAAATGTCTTAGAGAATAGTATGAAAAAGGAAATAGTTGCAGTTGGGTCAGCCGTAGCTCGTGCAATCACTCCTGTCGTGGAGAAGTCCATATCTTCAGCCGTTACTGAGTAACTTCAGGTTCAAATGCTAAATCTTGTCAAAATTTCAGGGTTAAATTTTCGAAGAGGTGAAGGTCGTACGCATTATAGAAGCTTTATCATGGGAGGAAACAAGTGGAAGAAAGTAGTTCTCGAGCCAGATTGTATTAGAGTCGTGGATCAAGTCCGATATGGAAAAAAATCGAAAAACATGTTCGGGGGCATAATCTATGATTGTAGGCGTAGTCTTTCTGTCATAGAAGTAGAGTTTTCATTAAATTTTGCTTTAGGTCATGTAATAAAGTGATTGAGATTACGTTGTGGGGTCTGTTTTACCAACTTTAGCTTCAGTTATCCGACTTGATGTCGGGTTAGTTGTTCTTACTTAAATAAAATTCGTTTTTCTTCAAAAATAAAATATAAAACATGATATGTGAATATTTTTTATTGCACTGTAAGTAATAAAATATAGTAAAACATAAATTCAAAGTGGTACTTTCCTATAAATATACACAAACTAATTAATTCTCAATCAAACCACATATTTTCAATTCCTCCAAATCAGGACAAGGACATTTAAAGTGATAAAACTTTTTCATCACGTGTTTTTAATTTTATAAGACTGAATATGATACGTTATTAAGCCATTGCCATTTATGGGTTGAGTTTTAACTATTTCTCGTACTCACATAATTAATTTTTTAACAAACAAGTCATTAACTTGTTATCGAATTAATACGACAACCGATTTAAACTGTAAAAGAACTATTCAATGTGACAAAAAACTTGATTTTGATAACTTTACAAGGATACGACTGAAAATACGTGACACTTCAGGGGCTATGTGGATATTATTATATTTTTCCTTTTCAAGCTTCTTTAATGGAGGCAATAGAAAAAGGAAAAAAAACGAGAAATTGAAAAAACCATGAAAAAGTGAAGATACGGAGGAGGAGGAGAGGGTCTCTGCGATCTGCTCCTCTGTCTCTCTCTTACTTTGACGGAATCTCCAATCCAAGTCTCGTTTGTAATTTCTGGGTAATTTGAATACCCATTTCTGGATTTATCTTCTCTTCTGGTTCTGTGATTCTCCTGGTGATCAACGACCAGGAACAGAGTGGCTTCGAGAGAGGCGGAGAGGGCAGGAATGGCCATTTTGTCCGATGAGCCTGTGGTGATTACCCAGGCGGAGAGGCCAGGTGACCCAACTGTGATTTCTGTGAATTGCCCCGACAAGGCGGGTCTGGGTTGCGACTTGTGCAGGATCATTTTGTTGTTTGGGTTGAGCATTACCAGAGGAGGTAATGATTTCTTGGTTTGCTCCTGTTTTGGGTTTCTGGGTCTGGACTGCTTTGTTATTTTATGGTTTTGGTGGATCTGTGATGGTGAATGTGGGATGGGTCTTGTTTGATTCAACCCTTTTGTTGTCTCTGCAAATGGGTTTTCTGTTTGGGTGATGGGAAACCAGTTTCCAGAACAAATCAAATGATGGGTTGTTGTCTCATTTATATATCTTTACTGGGTGGTACATTACTTGAATCAATACATGAGTTTTTTTTTACTGTTTGTTTGGTGAAGTTATGATTGTGCATTTTGTTGTAATTGATATGCTTTTTCCTTGGAACAGATGCTTCAACAGATGGGAAATGGTGCTATGTAGTGTTTTGGGTAGTGGGAAAATCAACCACAAGATGGAACTTGTTGAAGAAGAGGCTGTTGGAAGTGTGTCCACCCCAGCTTTCAACATATTACTACCAGCCTGAAAACCAGCAGCCAAAGCCTCCCAATATCTATCTGTTGAAGTTCTGGTGTTCCTGTGACAGGCGAGGCCAATTACACGGTAACTTTCTGTTTCCTAGTTTCTCATTCTCATTAGGACTTTTATGCTTGTGTAGCAACCCTTTGTGATGGTTTGTATATATTAACTTTTTTGTGTGTGTGCATATTTTTGGAATTGTGAGAGACCAACTTGACTGTAGAAATCAAATTTTACAAAGAGACTGCACTAAAGCAGTCTTGTAAAAGAAATTTCACGCTGAAACAATATTTTCCTCTCGATCTAACTTATAATGGGCTATTTAGAATGGTGATAATGCTGTTCGAAAAAATGCCAAGTTTGCTGGAAAAATACTAGTTCTGAGCGAACTTTTATCGAAATTTTACTTATCATTACTGCTCAGATGGTATTTTTGATAGGGGAAGAACATGATTTAAGTTACCAATTTGGGTGTCCTTTACTTGGAATGTATTGTGTGCATTACCATTATTGTGTCTACACTATTCTTCCAGCATGTGTATAATTAAGTATGCTTGATTTTGGTTCAAAAGAAATTTACAGTGGCTCTGAATCGAACTTACTTTTTCGTATATGTTCTTTTCGATCTATAGATGTTACCAGGGTTCTATGTGATCTAGAGCTTACCATAAAGAGAGTCAAGGTGTCCACTACCCCAGACGGAAAAGTAATGGACCTCTTCTATGTCACTGACACCAGGTTTGTAATTTCTTAAAATTTGGTGACCTACATTTCCATACGTATCGTAGTGTTCTGTTAAAATTTGTCTATTTAGATGGCAGCATGCATGTAGTTTTAGCCATAATTATTTTAGGATTCCAGTTTAACGTGCTACTACCGAGTGATACTCTACTATGTTTGGAAACTTGGATTGGAATTAAAAGTTTGGATTTAATTTGTTTTGTTTATTTGTATGATCAAAAATTTGAATTTAGACTTTAGGCAAATTCAACCTACTGCAATAACACAGCTAAAACTAGTGGCCAGTGGGTGATGTTGTTTCACTAAAACATTCTTCCAAGAAACTGAATGAAGTGTAAGTAGGAAGAAACTGAATGAAGTGTAAGTAGGACTTTGCAAAAGTTTAAACTGTTTCTGGTCATTGGGCTATGTATCTATGGAGGTAAGGACGAAGGGGTGCATTTGATCGCCAAATTTATCAATGGTAATAGAAGTAAAAATTGGGATTAATAAACTTTTGTACAAAGAGGGATATTTGTGGCCTCAACTAATATTTCAACCGTTTTACTTTGCACTTGGTGTTAATCACGACCTGGTATTGGGTTGTAAGTTGTAAACTATAACATTATGTTCCCTTTTCAAAATAAGTAACCACCATCTCTGAAAATATTGTTTCAAAATGAGTGCCTACTTTCCTTTTGGGTCAGTTAGTTATGCATAAATCTTCAATAAAATCACAAAGTTAACACCTAGTTTGTTAAACACACATATATGGGAAAAAAGTACATCACTAAGTAGCTTATCCTTAACTTCTATCAAAATGGAAAAGTGGACATTTATTTAGGAATGAAAGGGAATTCATTTCCTCTTTCTCTAGTCCCGTTATGAAATTAATTTGCCGCAAGTAAATAAAATCATTTTTATATTTCTGCCTCACAAGTCCTTGTTGAAGGTGAGCCTATTGGTCCGAAATTGTTTAAGTTCTCTTAATGATTGATATTTAAGAACAATATGTACAGTTTGCTACCTTCGGTGATGATTTGGAATTTGGACACCTTGTTGCTTTGATTGATCTTTTTTAGTTGTTATGATCTTAAGAGCTGAAGAATATTTCATCCCAGATTACAGTGAAGTAATTGTTTCTTCCGGGAAACTTTGCATCTTGGGTCTCCTACTTCCATTAATTCTGCCACCCTTTTGAACTGGTTTCAGCCATATCTGGAATCACCGAAGTCGAATTAGTTCTGTTACTAGGAATATATCGGTTACCTTTTTTGATATCTAACTCTTGTAATTGTGCATCATTATTTTCAGAGACCAACTTCACATCAGAAAGAGGAAGGAGGAGACGATTTCTCATTTGAAAGCTCACCTAGGGGATTCCATGATAAGTTGTGAAATCGAATTGGCTGGCGAAGAAGTCACTGCATGTTCACAGGGTTCATCATTCCTTCCTTCTGCCATCACCGAGGACACGTTCAATGTAGAGATACAGAAAGGATGCTCAAGTGGATCTCGTGAATCTGATTCTGTGTCTGTCACCGTGGACAACCTTCTCAGCCCCTCTCACACGCTTGTTCAAATCCAGTGTCAGGATCATAAAGGTCTCGTCTATGATATTATGAGAACCCTCAAGGATTACAATATCCAGGTAGATCATTCGTGCCTAAATTTTCATATTAGCAAGTTTTTTTTTGCCTTATTATATTGCTAAAATGGTCATTTTATGGTATATCATGTCAAAATTTGTGTTTGCTCTTTGTTATTGGAGCAGAGAAGTGCATCTCTTTCTAGTTTCTATGTGAACTCATCCCATTATTATTTTTAGGGAAAATGGCAAAAAGGTGCTTATACTATCAAACTTTTGCAAGAGTGTGTTATATACTTTGTTAATGGCATAAATGTGTTGTAAACTTCGATTTTTGGTGCATAATATATGTATTTGTACAAAAATGAAGAAATTTCTCTTAAAATTTAGAATTATTTTTTTTAAAAGTTTTTCTAGAAATATATTTTCACTAAAATTTGCATAATCATATTTTGTAATTCAATTTTTTAGTTAACTTATTTTATAAAAATCTTAATTCTTAATTTGAGAGGCAAATTCGTCATTTTTGTACAAATACACACATCATGCACACAAAAAAATCAAAGTTCAAAGCATTGTTTTGTCATTAACAAAATACACCCTCTTGCAAAAGTGTGATTATACAGCGCCATTTCCCTTGTTTTTATACATGTTTGTCATGTGAAATTAATGTCCTGGAGCAGGTTTGTTACGGAAGATTCTCTGCAAAACCCAAAAAGAAGTATGAGCTAGACCTGTTTATAATGCAAGCAGACGGCAAAAAGATACTCGACCCCAACAAGCAGGACTCGTTGTGCTCTCGACTCAGAATGGACCTTCTACGTCCTGTCAGAGTAGCAGTGGTGAGCCGGGGTCCCGACGCTGAACTCCTAGTCGCCAATCCAGTTGAACTGTCCGGAAGAGGCCGTCCTCTCGTGTTCCATGATACTACGCTCGCTCTGAAGATCCTCAACATAAACATTTTCTCGGTACACCATCCCTAACCTCCCTCCCTTGTGTAAAACATGCCTAATCTTTTTGCTGTGATCCAATACTTTGGCAGGTCGAGATAGGGAGGCACATGATCAACAATAGAGAATGGGAAGTGTATAGGATCCTGCTGGACGAAGGGGACGGCTCGTCGTTGTTGCCAAGGAACAAGATTGAGCAGGGGGTTAGAAATGTACTGATGGGCTGGAAATAGATTACAATACATTACATTACACGCTGAGTAGAGTTAAGTGGCTTTCTCTCGTCATTGTCAATGTACAGCATAACTGTTTTTGCTTTAGCTTATGGAGCACTAACGATTAACTACCAAATCCAACTCTAAGTTGTGAAAATGCAATTAAAATCTGGGCATTTTCTGCAGCAGTTCTTTGTTCCTCGAGAATATTCAGAAATGGTAACTACTAACTACATTACCTATTTTGTTTACAGATAGTTTTATGAGGTTTCTTTGCTATTAAACATGTGATGCTATCACCTAATTTTATCTACATAATGTGGTGGACATTTTAAAGAAAATTTTGTTGTTATGGTGAGTAGAATGTCATAAATCAATGAGATATTTTTCAGAAAGAGTGAAGTAAACTACAAAGAGCATAAACATATAGTTGGAATTGAAAATGGGCCAAATTATTAATTCACTTTATACAACAAACAAGTTAGGTTTTTTCTCTCTTCTACGTCAATAGAGGTAGATTGTAAATTAAAATAAATTACATTACATCACCTTATTTACCGTCAATTATCAAATTTCTGTTGATACTCTTATATGTCATATTCTTACAGATAACTTATGTTCGCATTTTTTTATCGTCATTGTACCCTCTTAAACACTTTTAAATCAATCCCTCCTCCCTTATCAATTTGGTGCCTCGACGGGCACACATTAGATAAACTGAATTATAATTTAACCTATAGTTTAGCCAGCTAAAAATATTAGGTGAAGAAACTAATTTTTTTTAATTGAATTATTTTACTTGTAGACAAACTGATAAAGCTCACATTCAAATTATTTGTATTTTTAGATCATGTTAACCATTCTTAGTTTTGTTTCATGAAACCGATCATTTTATGAGTACGTTTATATTAACTAAACGATTCTATATTTGATCTGTATTTTAAATTGTGTTGAAAATTTAATAACTTGTTTACTATGGGACTTGTGAAAAACACTGTTAAACTTTTAATTTCATATGGGCCTCAGGCCCATTTTGGGACTTGGACACCTCAAGAAGATTGTACCTTGAAAATTTCAAACACGCAGGGTACAACCAATGTTCAGCACAACCCCACACCTTCTTGTCTAGCTAGGGTTTGCTTACAATTTCAAAAGCTCGAATAGACAAAATTTCCCAAATCCACTCCGATTCAGATACATTTTCCGGCACTCGCGAGGGCTAAAGGTGAGCAATTTTCTCTCTTTTCTCTTTGTCGTTTTGAAGTTCTGGGACTTAGGGTTTTGAAGTTTTCGTTTTTGCCGGTGCGATTGGCGAGTAAAGAGAAATGGCTGGCAAGGACGATTACAGGATTTTTGTGGGTGGATTGTCGTGGGACGTCACGGAGCGCGATCTCGAGAGCAAATTCAGCCGTTTCGGCAAGGTTATTGAGTCTCAGGTAACTTTCTGGTGTTGACGATGGCTGTTGGTTTTATTGGAAGAATTAGGGAATTATTTGGGTGATTAATTTTTTATTTCCATGGATGTTGTTCTTATGATTGTGAAATGCTCCACTTGAGTGTTGGGGAAGCTCAAAGTTCAAAACTTGAGATGTGGGTTTATTATTTTAACAAAATGAGGAACAAAGTTTTGATTTTTTATTGTCTTTGAGGTGTTAATGGGTGAATAGATCTGCTGTTCTAATTGATGTAGATTAGAAAAAATATATTTTGAAGCAATAATCAAGTTCATGGCGTACATACATGTGTTTGCATGTTTTTGTTGTGTTCTGTTATGAATTTGTGAATGCATGTTAAGAAAAATGTAGATCAATTTATTTCAAATTGAAGAATCATTTGGAAAAGGTTATGCCCATCTTTTTGACATTTAAGTTTTTTGGTGTACAAAAAAAACCCTTTGCCAATTTGCCTTGACAAAACAGAAAACAGGTTGCAATGAAGAGAGTGCATGTCCTATTAATATTATAAGTGCTTAAATGGCCCCTAGTATGCTGCTGGATGATTTTGCTTCTCCGGCTTCTTCTTTTTCACTCCATTTCTATTCATGATGTTAACTTCACTTGCTTGTTTTGTTGTCTTTGTGGATGGCTGGTTCTGAACTTTTGAGTTGCCGTAGATGGATTTTGTTAGAGAATATATTGGTTCAGAGTGATTGATCAAATAGCTGAAGTCCTGCTGCACATGTTTGTGATTAGATTATTATTAGTTTTGCACATTGAAGGAAAATTAGCCCTGTTTCAAAGTGGTCTTCCAAATTTGTGCTCATGTTTTGTGTGAAGGGGGGAAATTCTTGATTAAAACACTGCATCTTTGTATCATTACTACGTGCTCAAGTTATGGTGAACTAGATGGTGGTGTGTTGCTGTCAAAATAATCAGGAGGTATCGTGATGAGCAGCATTCTCTTAGAAGCTGTTGCATCTTACGTTTCTTGGTTTTCCCTGGAAAAATTGATCCAAAAACATGATGACTGGTCCGTTGTTCTTTTGTTTCAGAGGCCGTGATGTTGATTTTCCGTAGATCTATGGTAATATTGCTTTAACAAATCTTAATGGTCTGTAATGAAGGATGTCCAGCTAACATGTTTAGTTTGTCTTGGGTATAATTGATATCTGTTTAAGATGATAACTGGATCTTTTATCTGTGCCTGACAGCGATCATTCCTGCTTTGGCCACCTTGCTAGCATGAGATTTACCTGACTAGCTTGAACCTCTTATGACTTATTGTCACAGTCTTGCTTTAGTTTTGACCACTCCAAAGCAGAATTCAGCTAATCTATGTCTTAGTGTTGATAGTTTGTGTCTGCTCAATTTTGTCTTCTCTGCTATTATTGAAGAATCAGTATACTCAAAGGGAGATGCCAGTTAGTATGTCTTATCATTTTGTTGTGAACCAGTCTGAATGGGGGCATAAATACCTGCAATTGTCAGTTGAGGTCTCAGATAATACAAAAACAGTAGTATGATTCAGTTTAGTTGGGTTGAAGAAATTGACTTCATCTTGTCAGCACTGCTTTTGTTACCAGATGCGTGAAATGTGGCTTGTTTATCATCTGAAATTATCACTGGTTCGTGTGGACAAACAAACAACTAACTGGGTTGATGGTTAATGAAAACGGAAGCAAAGTTAAAGCTTGGTCTCAAAATGGAGAAGTGCAGTGGATTCTTCGTTACGTAGATTGAATATCAGTTAATGTTCGGCGTAGGGAAGATGGATGTTGTTGCTGCGGATGAATCCATCTTGATGTTTTGCAACACATTCTTCCTGTTTGTTTCTAGATCAGATGATCAGTTAATGGAAAGAATAGTTAACTCCATAGAATATTCGTCAAAGTTACAGTCAAGTGGGTTGTTGCGGCTCTGACAGAAAGAGTAGTTGCCTTTACCAGATCATTTGTACTAGTCCATTACAAGGTTATGTTCCTACATGATTCATGCATCATCATTATGCTATTACACTGGCAAGGGAGGTTCTCCTGGTTGTTTCGATGTTTTCCCCGTAATTCTGTTGCGTTGGACATTGGAGCCATTGCTGTTACCCGTTGTCTTTAGAATAATCTTCTTTTCTATTTATGGCATGTAAATATGTTGTCATAGTTTTCTGCATGCTAAACTAGTTTTCTTTTGAAATTATTATTTGTCATTCTATCTAGAAAGTACAACCAGCTAGTTGCATGTATGCACAAACTCGTAATAAACCTGAGTTATATGTCATCAAAACACAGTTACGTACAGGTTTGTTCATCACATTTCCGTGCCTTGTGCTAGTTTATGATGGTGTGAGCTCCTGTCGATGCTTGTTGATAACATAGTTAGTCTCATTGCGCAAGTCTTGCATCTGTGCTACTTTGTGGAGTACTTGTTCTTTTTCGTGGCATCAGATTCTGTGGTATGGTGTTCATGTAGATCATGCTGGAAAGAGATACAGGCCGCCCTCGTGGATTCGGGTTCATCACATTTGCAGATCGTCGGGGAATGGAAACTGCGATCAAGGATATGCACGGAAGAGAGTTTGGTAATCGGGTCATCTCAGTAAACAGGGCTCAGCCGAAAGTTGGTGAGGATGCAGATCATGGCAGTAGGGGAGGAGGCTACTCTTCGGGTGACAGAGGTAGTTATGGCAGAGGAGACAGGTCTGCGGTGGGGCAGGATGGCTGCTTCAAGTGTGGGCGGGCCGGGCATTGGGCCCGAGATTGCCCGTCAGGTGACGGTGGTGGCCGTGGTGGTGGAGGACCACGCTCCAGGTTTGGAGGGCCTGCTAGCCACGGGGATCGCTTTGGAGAGCGTGACCGATTCATCGATGATCGTTATGATGCTACCCGCCCTAGGGATAGAGAACGTTTCGACAGCAGAGATGACAAATACAGCAGCCGTGACCGGTTTGCTAGTGACAGGTATCTTCAAAATACTTAAAGAATAATATCAACTCATGCTGATTTTTTATTGATTAAAATTTGGGAAAATTGCAAAAACTCTCCATATATTGTTACAGTTTTGCAGATAGTCTCCCTATGCTTTTTTTATTGAAAAATTCTATGTTAACTTGTAATTTTTTGCACATTTAGTATAACTCCGGTAAAACATACAGGAATTTCAAAATGTATGCAAGATTCCGAAACTAACATTCATTGCTTTTGCAGAATCTCTCTATATACTATTGCACTTTTCTAAAGTCTTTGTATACCATTGTGTACATTAAGTGGTTAGGGTTAATTTCGGAATTATGATTATATTGAGTTTTCCGTCTCTTTTAAGATATCTACACTAGCGGTGCAAAAACCTCCAAGTTAACAGATAGTTTTTGCAATAAAAATAGCACGTGGAGCGTATCTGCAAAACTGTAAACAGTACATAGAGAGCTTTTGCAATTTTCCCTTGAAATTTCAGTGTTTCACAAAGCATAAAAAGTTGTATGCCCTTCTGTAAATGTTATGACATCTGGTTCGTACGTACACAATGCTCATGCAGGTACCCTTCTGCTGGTGGAGATCGCTTTGGAAGCAGTAGGTTTGGTGGTGCAGATCGTTACCCTCAAAACGGGCATGGGAAAGACAGGGTCTATGACAGGGAAGGCGATGCTCGTGGGGTGAGCGATAGATATGGGGGTGGAAGCGGAGGCGCGGTGAGAAACGAAGGAAGGAGCTATAGGAGTAGAGTGGATCCTTATGATCGCCCCAGCAGGGTTGCTCGACCGTCTTCCTTTGACCGCTACTGAATGATGGATAGTATGTGGCGGCTTTAGTAATTTCAGGGAACTCGGGTCTTTGAACACTATGATAGTTTCTGGCTTACCATGTAGAATGGTGGAGGTTTTGTTTTGTGTGCAAAACCTGGTTAGTATTGTGTATTTTCCTTATTTCCTATGTTTGTGTTGCAAGAAGCAAAAGCAGTGAACAACCGAATGTCATTGTTTCCAGAATTTAATCTTAGGTATTTAAAATCCTAATAGATACTAACGGAGTTTTAGTTATTCAAAATAGAAGAAATCGATTCAGAAGTTGGAATGTAAAAATAGCAAGGGAAAAATGTCTTTGTATTTTTTGCAAAAACTCTCCCTCACTTAGCTGGTTGAGCGCATAGTTTTTAACTGTGTGTTCGATTCCCACAACTTTTAATACCAGAAATGGCATTTTCTTTTCAAATAATTACAACACAAGATATGGTTTAGGTTAATTGAATGGCTATAAACACATTCCAAATTCCACCAATAATCTTCCTGTTTTGGCCCCCACAAAACTGGCATTTTCTTCTGTTTCTATAGGTATGACAAGTATAAAGTGAGAATGATTGTAACTATGGATGCAGCAGCAGCTGAGTGTAGTGGCTGAGGCGCACCGCTCCCAAATATCATCCCAAAGTAGTCACCACTGTCACTCTCACCACCACCACCTCCACTGCTATAGCCGGCCACTCCTTGGTTGTCCCTATTCCGCCACATTTCACAAAATTAGCACACTACTAAAGAAAAGAGTCATACCCGACTAACATTGGAAGTCGAGTATGCATACTCGACTGGATGTTAGTAGGGTACACGTCTGAATATCCTTAATTTGTTTAATGAATTACCTGGGATCCCCTATGACGCCCGCGTTGATGGTGAGCTGGTCGATGAGCACGCCCGACTTGGCGTCCAGACTTGACGCCTTGTCGTACTCTGCGCTCGCGCCCTCTCCCGATGGCACGAAGAATGCTCCATTCACCATTATGTCCCCCTCCGTCCTCCACTTCCAATCTGCCCACTCCCCTTCGTCTGTATCCACCCTCTTCGTCACCTACACAAATTTGTATTCACGTTAACCATATTCTTTTCGTTACAGTATAATTGGTCTTTCAGCTGTCAGTGTACCTCTTTGGCGTTGTGGTCAACAGGGGCAGTGTAGCGGTTGCCCTGACTGTTAATTGTGGGGCTGGCGCTCCCACCAATTGCGTACATCTCCCACTGTGTGTAATCGTTGTTCACCACGTGGATGTACCCGTGCCTGCAACGTGGCATCCTCTGCACCAGCTCCTCCCCGAAGTGGTTGAACGCTATCGTCACCTGTGTCAAAATGAATAAGAAATATAATTTAAGCAATGTTACGTCTGTGTAAAAGATTTCTCTTATCGTAACTGACACATCAGTTGAATACATCAATATTAATTTTATCAACCTGCATCCCCTTGTCATCATCGTATTTGTCGTCGTGCCCGAGCAGCATGACCTTGTCGTGGTGCGAGAAGTAGCTGTTCGATATGGTTATCCCGGTAGACCCCCTGATGGCGTCGACCAGCCCGTCCGCGCACCGTGACAGCGAGCAGTGGTCGACCCAGATGTCCCGGGACCCGAATATCGAGATCCCGTCGCCGTCGGACCGGTCCCGGAGCCCCACGTGGGTCGGGGACGACCGGATCCTGGCGTTCCCGGACGGCCTGCAGTGGTGGACGTGGACGTTGTGGATGATGACGTTGGAGACTTGGTGCACGGTGATGCAGCCGTGGCCGGTGACGTGGACGGCGGCGCCGCGGCCGTCGATGGTCTTGAAGCTGTTGAGGAGGAGCTCGTGCCTGAGCTCGATGACCATGTCGCCGGAGAAGGTGATCCAGAGCGGCTCCTCCTGGATCACGGCGTGCCGGAGTGTCCCCGGGGTCGGCTCCGCCGTGTCTTCGTCGGAGGAGTCGGTGACGACGTAGATCTGGCCGCCCTTGCCGCCGAGGGCGGCCCGCCCGAACCCGATCCCGCAGTCGGCGAGCCGCTGCCGGTCGGACTGCCAGTTCGGGTCGCACCGCCAGCAGTCGTCGATCGGGTTTCCGGTCAGGCACGTCGGAGACGACAGCATTTGCCTTCTGGCGGTCGATTCCTTCACTCTCCTGCAGAGAAAGATCAAACCTTTGAGAATTTCCCCAGAAATGAAAAACAGAGGAAAACAGGGGAGGTGGGTTTTCTGTTTGGTTCCTGAGAAAATGGGGGAGAAAGAGAAGAAATTGAATGAAACCCAGTTGAGAATGGGAGAAACCCAGAAATGGGAAGTGGAGCATACCTTAGAACTTGGTGAGCAACATCATCAGGGAAGGGGTGCTGGTGGGGGAGGGTGATGTTGAAGATGGTGGCATGGATTGCTTGATTGTGTGAGCTCAGCACACAAAATATAAGAATGCAGCTATGGAGAAGCATCCTTATAGCAAGAAGAAGAAGAAGAAGAAGTTGTGTTATTGATGTTCATATATTATGTGTTGCTCTTCACTGGACAACAAAAACAGTTCAGGCAGCTAAAAATGTTGGGCAAAAGCTTTATGTTCATATATTATAACAACAAATCAACACAAAATGGTTCACTTTGTTGGTAGGGTTTTGTTGTTTGGTGATGAATTCATGACCACAACTACCCAGAAATATTGGAAATGAAAATGGAAGTGAGAAAAGGGTTTGAGGAAGAGAGCTCTAAACTCACTCACATTCCTATCTTGCTCATCAATCATTCTTGGTATATTTATATTGACACTGAACTCAAATACTCAACCAATTCCAAAAGAAAACAAAGGTTAAAAGGATTTAAAGCTTGTTTTGACAATTAGGGTAAGAAAATATAAAAATATAATTCTCATGGTCACATTTCACTCTCATAATAATTATATAACAATATAAAAATTAATATATGTATACTTTAAATTCAACAAATATTCCCATACCCAATAATGTATATGGCCAGAGAAACAGATAACTTATTGGGTACTCATTCCTATGCTATCAGTGTCATTATTTCATTATTTTATCCAAAAATGTTTTTTTTAATGTCTCTGGTTTGTAGATTCTTTGCTTGTACAAAACAAAACCTCTTTCAATTCTGGGTTTTGGGTTGAGAATGCTAATATCAAAACTGCACCTTTTGTAAAAGTAATCTTCTTCTCTTTTTGTTGTTCACATTAGTAATGATTAAAGAAAGAAGAGAAAAAAAGTAATATAATCCCATTTTAAAGTGCAATTATGATTTTGAAAACTTAAAAATGAGTTTGTCCTTTACTAATTTGCTTATACAATTCACCCAACATTTTACACTATGGAAAATTTAATTTGCCAATGATATTTCTGACTAAAAAATAATACTAGCTAGCAAGGATTAAAAAATCAGATATAAGAGAAAATTTTACTATTTAATTTGACAAATCAAAGTCGATCTAATTTTTTTAAAATAATTAAATAATCGGATAGAATTTTTATTTGCAATATGTATGATGATGATATTTATTTGCAATATGTATGAATTTCACGCATGTATAATATGAGCAAGAGTGGATAATTTTATATGACTTTTAAATTGTAATGAATAACCTACTTCTTAAAATTATGTAATTTGATATTAGAATAACGATATAATTCAGACTGAAAATTGAATTAAATATCAGCCGTTCTTACAATTTAAAATCGAGATCGAGCTTATTCATCTAGTTTCGGTCTTGTTCTGGTCAATTTCTTTATTCTCGATTTATTTTGAGCAAACCCTAACTTGGCCCGACTAAACCCTCAATTTTTTCCCCAAAACTTGCTCTGAAACCCAATCTTAATGAGATATTAAATCTCCATCGATTTTGAGTTATTTTTCAAATATCTTTAAAAATATTTTCTTCCCAATGAGTAAATAATTAGTGTTATCCTAATTGAAAATTGATGCGTCCCATATAGGATTAAACAGCAGATAAAAAACATTCACTGGAAATTGTTTGGCTCAATGATTGGCCTACTGGAGATGACAATGAAAAACCAACTACTAAATAATAATTAGATTCCTCTACTTTTAATGTCAAAGACCAAAAGCAAATCTCTGTTGACAAGAACACCAAAAGAAAATTAGCTCTATAATACATGATTTCGTGGAAGAATATTTTTAATTTACTTTTGAGCTCAATAATTCCAGGATTAACATAATCAATCCAACCCTAATAATAGCCCTTTTTCTACTTCCGATCCAATTTCCCCATGATTTGTTCCGAAAAAGAACAAGATTGAGTATGTGCAATTTCACTGCAGCATATTGGCATGAGAGCGACGCACATGAGTATAGATCATAATTCATAAAATTTAAAGGGTCCGAACTTTTATTATGTTTGGACATGAATGTGCGTAACACTTAAAAAAATAAGGGATGCAGACATGGGTTCGTTTGCTGCCCTTATTTATAAGAGTTGCGCATTTTCATGTTTGTTACCGTTAATTTCAGGTTTTAAATGAGATCCAAAACTCTCTTCCTCTTATTTTCCTTCTATTCTTGGTTCTCATTCATTTCGAATAAGAAATAGAGAATCATATTGGTCATTGTCAATCGAGAATGATCATTCCAGACTGACATTGTGTTAGTCAAGTTTGGTTCAAAATTCTCGAGTAACATGAAGAATGTATTAGTCGGTTATGAGCATTACTGATTGAAAAGAATCGACTGACCATACCCGATTGTTATTTGAGTCAGTCGGGTAAGGTGAGAGTTTCAGTAGTGTGTTCAGCATCATATAAGATTGAGATAGTCGGTCGAAATGTCACAATGTTTACTAAATTTGACTAATTTCAAATTATCCAAATACTTATAATTTTTCATATAAACAATATGGTACTAAAACCTTCAAAGTTGCTAACGGTAAAATTTGGGATCAACACGAAAATCGATAAATTTAGCTCATTTCATTGTAAGTGGAGAAGTCCGATTTCGATTATTAAATGTTCCCTTCTAGAAACTAGTGTATTTGATAAGTCACATAAAGTAGCTCATAATCGATAGAATTTGTACCACATCTAAGTCAATTCCATGAACATATTTAGCACTAACATGTATTTATGGTAATTTAAGTGCTCTATGTGGAAGGGGAGGGGACAGTTTCTCCGTCGGCCTCCTCCGGCCACTAATTTTGGTTCAGAATAGTCTTTTTGTTTTCCGATTTGTGTCCATTTATTGGAACAGATTATTTTGTATTTTAATTGGTGAATGTTTCTAGGGCTGTATAGTATTGGGTTGATTGTGATCTTTGTTGGTTTGTTTTGGTGTCTGATTTTTGATGAAAAGAGTAAAGGGAGTAGAGGAATTGGCATTTCATTGATGAAAGGAGTTCCTTTTGGGGTTTATTTCCATGGATAGTGTTGTGATCGGTGAGAAGCTGCAAATTAAGTGGAATATCAATCACATCGAGATTACAGTAGTTGACGCTCCAAGATCTTGAAGAGATGAATTACCTCCATATGGTTTCGTGTCATTCAACTCGACTTTCATTATCAAGCAGAGGCAATGGGTGTTTGATTTGTGAGTGCATTCGGTCTTGGGCGCGAAGATCATAATAAAATTTGGAATCGAATTAGCTAGTTAATTGTGGTAGAAGATTCCCAAGTTGCCCCTCAACCCTATTGTGGAAAAGAGCAAAATGTAGGGTATAAATGTCATTTAGCCTCCTATATCGGCTCCCTCGAGCTCGAGAGAGACAAAAACGCCCCTCCACCACGTACCCGCCACAACTGACAGAACCAGGTGTGGGCCCCAACCGCCGCAGCTGGAGCCCTAATCGCCGTACGGGCCCAAACCCAGTAGCCGTCGATCTCCCTCCACGTGTCCCTCTCCGTCTCTGCTACTTTGTCTTGTGTGTATAATGTATATCAATATATGTTCATAGGTTCGTTTCTGGTTATTTTCTCTGCACAGACGAAAATGATGAAGAGAGCGAGTTCCTCCGCCGCCGGCGACTTTTCCGACGAAAGCATGTGTTACGGCACCAGTCTCCGGTCGATTCTGGCCTTGGCGATGAACCACGACGAGGCAGCGACGCCATTGCTGAATCTGTTGCCGCCTCTACCCGCTTCTCTCGATCTCGATTTCTCGCCGTCGATCTTCAACCTCATCGGCGGCGAAGGTGGTGGGGATCGGCTCGTCCAGAACGAGTCGACTCAGCTTTACGATTTCTTTCCCAAGGTCTCGGGCGATTCGGCGATGGTGTACGAGAAATTGCCAGATCTGAACTCGCTCGAGCGCTCGGAACTCGCCGACTCGGAGACGCTCGAGTCGGTGGTTCGGTCCTCCCTGCGACGCCCGATCTCGGCGGGCGGTTCCTCAGATCTGACCTGTCCCGCTCCTCTCGCCCCGGTGACGGCGGCGACGTCGTTGTCGCAGAGGATCATGGAGAGGAACCGGCGCCGGAAGGTGACGGACAGGTTCCGGTCGCTTCAGAAATTGATGCCGTGGAGCAAGAAGATGGACGCGACGACGATGCTCGAGGAGGTCCTCAGGTACGTCAAGTTCCTGCAGTCTCAGGTCGTCGCTCTCCGCTCGATGCCGCGCGAGCCGAGCCCCTTCTTCGATCAGCCGGTAGTCTACGGCCGGATCGGCGGCGCGTTCTGGAGGCTGGAGGAGGTGAGCAGGCGGAAGCTGCTGGAGGTTCTGGTGAACTCGCCGAGGACTCAGTCGGTGCTGTACTCGCGCGAGCTCTGCGTGTTCTCGGTGGAGCAGATTGTGGCGGCGTCGCAGCCGGTGGCCAGGCCCGTTCCCTACGGCTACAGGTACTGAAAGCGACGGCGCGTGGCGTTGCTCTTTCTGTAGCAGCGCGTGAGGTTACGTTTGCAAGGTACGGTCACAATTTTGGAAACACGCACATACGGAATCATCAATTCTGGTAACAGTTTTTTAGTTTTTGGTTTCAATTTTAGTTTGGGTTTTTAGAATCAGAATCAACAGAAAGGTTTTTTTTTTGTTTTGGAAATCATTGTATCACAATATCACGTGATGCGTATGAATTTTGAGTTTTTTTAGTGTCATCATTGTGTTTGTGAAATAATAGCATTTTCTGATTTTAATTGATACTCTGTTCTGACATGTTTTTATTTGAGGTTTTTAATGTCATCATTATGTTTGTCAATTTCGTAGCATTCTGATTCTCATTGATACTCTGTTTTTATTTGAGTTTCAAGCTTAGCAAGATCCATGTATATGCATGGCCTAAATTGAAGAAATGAGTTCAGTTTTATAAGGGAGGCTGAGCCAAATTCTTATGAAAGCCCAAGTTTTGCAATCTACACAACATAGACATAGTTTGAGATAGTTCTAGGTTGATATATTCAATTTACTTTCAATAATACAATTACATAATGTTTTCGACAAAAATTAAAATAGCTAAGAGCATGCACAAGAACAGCTTGTGTACAGAATGCGGAGCATGTTTGAAATTTCAGGCCACTGCCTAATCCTATGGTGGGACTGGGTTTTGTCTTGTAGCTCATAGTGTACAATTTAACCCTTTATATGAAAGGTGAAAATCCAGGTGTTTAATCATAGAAATTTTTGTTTATTTTTCTACTGTCTAGCTGCAAGTAAAAAATTGACAGCCGGAGGAAAGAACCCAACTAGCTTGAATTGGAGCAACGAACACGTTTTGCAAATAATAGCGGTTGTCGGTTTGTCCAACGTGGTTGTCTAGAAGTGTTCAGAGAAGTAGGATGTCTCTAACCCGTCTTTTACTATTTACTTGTAAATTGTACACGGCTGATGCTCGATTTCCGGATGTGAAATTTTTTCTGTCACGTGATATCAATGAACTTCAGTTTGCTTTTAAAAAACACGTTTTGCAAAAATGATAAATTCACGTTAATTTTTGCGATAAATAAAAATCAGAGCTACAAATTACCAAAAAATCAATGAGTGTACAATTACTATTTTCAATCAACATTGTGATAAATACCAACTTGAAGAAAGTTAGGTCATTGTTTTAAGTACCACTGGTGGTGTTGTAGAGTGCCATGTAGCATATCTTGGTGTACTCTTCACTTTTACACGTAAAATCAATCCATGTAACTGTTTTTATTTAATAACATGTTAAAGTATGTCACGCTTAAAAGCTCAAATTCGTTAATTAGTCTCAACAAATAGAACGAGTTTGTCCAAGGAACCTTAGGTGTCGAAAATGTCATCCATGACTTGGAGGATAGAAATGGCTTTGGCCAATTTGATCCGGCAGATAGACTTGTGAGGCTCCAAAAAATACTTCCCGTCCAATAGAGTGTCTCTTGCCAAAGTTAGTTTATCCACAAGGTCTAGTTCTTGCCACCACCACCACCTACACATTGTTAAAGAGACATAACATGGTCAACTTTTAGTCAATATACTACAAGGTCAAGAAGAAAGGTTGGAGTAAGCCAATGTTCTAGTTAAGTGCTAATAAGGTGAGGAGAACCATCGAAGATTAGGTGAGCAATTCCTGAATGCGAGGGGGAATTCTCGTCGCCGTTAGAAACGGGGAATCCCGAATAATTCTAACGGGAACAAGGCCAAGTCCGCCCCAAACCCGCCCCGTTACCATCTCTACAAGAAATTAATCAATTTAGTAGAGGATTGACTTGACAAATTGAGAGTTTTTAGTTCTTGTCGGGGATCAATCGAAAATTAATCGAATTATACATGATTAATTAGAGACTGATTGGACAAGTCTAAGTATTTTAACTACTTGCTCAAAATCAAGAAACTTAGGGTTGTTCATTATTCAATTTAAAAAAATAATAAAACCGAACCGGTAAAATTAAGTTCAGTTTGGTTTTGAACCTATCTGTTTTTAGTTTAGTTCGATTTTTATGTACTAAATTTCATACATTTAGGTCATTTTGATTTATTATTTGACTTACTGATCTTCGGTTCCATTTTCTTTAAACTGATTTTTCATGAAATTCTCACATTTTTTATCAATCTTGACTTAATATTTAATTTATTTTTTGTTGGCACAATATTTTCCGTCCCAATTAACAAAAATCAATGCCCTAAAATGAACCTCGTATCCAAATTGAACAGTTTTCAGTTTAGTTCGATTTTTATGGGTTCTCATTTTATAAATTGAACTAATATAATTTTGGTTTGATATTGAGCCGAACCAATTTATTTTTTTTGGTTTGATTATTTTTCGAGTCGGGTCGGGTTCAACTATTTTTGGGAAGAACTGGAGCTTGGAGGTTCAAGAATAAACTTGGATTGAAGATTGGAAGGTTAGAAAAGCAAGGAGATTGAAGATTAGAGAAGATGTCTTGAAGATTTTACGGTGTTCACCATCTAGCTAAATGCTTTCTTCTTCCGTTTACTTGCTTGCATTGAAATTGATTGAAAGATTTGGATTGGTGTAGAGAATTTGGGGATTTTGAAAATGATTTTGGATTTGAATGTGAGTTGGTGAAAGATGAATATTGTATTGATTTCATTTGTTGATTGTATATAAATTGTAATGATTGTGCTCAAAATTGTGATATTGATGCATGTGACTGAAATTTGGCACTAGAATTGTGGAGTTGAATGTTGTGTTGAGAATTGAGGCTTTTGAATAGGAGTTGAGAATTAATTGAGAGTATTGCCATGAAATTGAGGATGAATTGTGACTTGCATGAGAGAGTGAGATTATGAGCTAGCTTTACACTTAGGGAATTTGATGCATGACACCTTTTTTTTGTTCCCCATTGCTTGAATCATTTATTTGGATGATAGTGAATGTTCGGAGTTTGATAAGTTGGAGAGTTGAGATTGCATTATAAGGATTTGGATAAACAACCACCTGCTTTTAGCCGCTGAAGCCCGACATACACTAGACACACCGTTCTAGCACCTACTTAACTTTCTTCTCAGTGGGCTTGATAATCAGAATTGTCAAAAACTTTTCTATATTACTTAACCGATATACTTGTCGTTTATATAGAAGGTGAAATAAATTTTCTAGGCTATTACAGTGTCAGATGATATTGAGAAAACAATACGCACTAGTTTCGATGGATTTAGCACTAACGATTCGATATTCTAATCACAAGCAGTTGGTTGTTGCCAACATATGAAAAAGAATCCCAAAAACTCTACCCTCTCTATATGGAAATTGTGTTTTTGCAAGCTAGTTGCAGTTTAGTTTTGGAGTTTGTAAACCGTACACGAGGTGATTAGTGTCATGTACTCTTCAATAAGCTCGAAAGAGAAAAGTTTTATCGAAAAATCAGGCTTGAAATTGCAGTCCTATTTGAAAATAAACTGAGGGCAATTTTCTCTTTTCACAAAAATTAACGAAGTCATTAGAAGGGAAAAAAATATTTTAAGTGATCTACAATATTTTACACAATTTTAAAAAAAATGATAATTCCATGAGGCTACACCTAGATATTGTTGTTTTTCACCTGGGTACATTTAGAAAATTTTTTTCCAGCTGACTACACTTAGAATGTACAAAATTTTCACTTTGCACCTTCCGTCCGATTATGTTAGTTTTTAACGTTTTTTCATGTGAAATGACTAAAATGCCCTTAAGGTTTAAAGAGTTATTATAATTGAATTGAAAAGACTAAAATGCCCTCACTTATTCATCTAATTTTCAAACATATGCCACCCTCTCTCTTTTCCCTCTCTTCTTAGTAAAAGTCCATGTTGATCCCGAGCGAGGTCAGGATTTTTCCGGTGAGCCGGTTGTTGGAGAGGTTGATCCACGACGCCTGAGCTCCGGCAAACCTCCCGAACGACTTCGGGATCGGCCCGATGAGCATGTTCCGATCGAGGTACATGCCATTGGTGAGGTTCGGGAGCTCCGAGAGCTCTGGCGGGATCGACCCGGTAAAGGGGTATGCTACGATTCAGACTCTGCACTAGGAGGACCAGCCGGATCTCCAAATACAGAGCAACTTTTGGTGATCTCGGTTCAACATCTTTCGAGCAGTTTCATGCTCACCTCCAGCACATGAAGCATCAGGAGGATATTTCCGGCCCGTTGGCATAAATCTGGTCGTCCTCCTCCTCTGCGTGTGGCCTCCGCGCGTGGCCTCCACGCTCCGCCGCATTCCTCCACGCGATGCCTCACGCGCCCACCTCCGTCGCTGCTTTCCAACTCCATCGCCGCAGAGCCCTGGTCCGGCTCTATCCAGCACCTCCGGGAAGCAAGTGAGCTGTCCATGACCGAGCTTCTTCACTCTTCGGCCGGCCACACCTTCTCAGACTCTCCGCCGGACATGGCAACCGTCTTGGCCTCTCGACACTTCTCGGCGGAGGTTGAAATCGCTCCAACTCCATCGTGGATTCCGGCCCACCGACGATGCTCTTCTCGCGCATCCATGGGAGCGAAGGTAATGAGTGAAATTTGCAGAAATGAAGATGGTTTTGATTTTAAAATAAATCAATTTTTTATTCAATCATGGGTGAGAGACAAGAGGCGAGGGTGACATAGTTTGAAAATTAAATGAATATTTAAGGGCATTTTAGTCATTTCACATGCAAAAAGTTAAAAACTAACAGAATAGAACGGAAAGTGCAAAGTGAAAATTTTGCACATTCTAGGCGTAGTCAGCTGAAAAAAAAATTTAGATGTACCTAGGTGAAAAACAACAATATCTAAGTGTAACTACCTGAAATTATCTCTAAAAAAATTTAGGTGATCTAACTGAAAATAACTCGAATTATTTTGGTATACTTGGATCGGGATGGGCTTAATTAGTGTGTAGTAGATGGGCCTTTGAGGCCCAAAACGAAATTGAGATTCTAGCGGGAATTTGCTTTTATTTTCAAAACAGGTTCGGGTTTGCTTCGGAAACCAATCCGAGCCTTCAAAGTTTTTCATTTTCGTTTTATTTACCAAATAACCCTCCATCTTTCATCTCCGTCTTCAATATTTTCCGAGTCCGACACACAGAGACACACTCACTCTTTGCTTCTTCTCACACCTCCAAAATTGGTGTCAATTTCGTATCCTAGATGGAGGCAACGTTAGGGTTTTAGCTCCTGGTCGACTATGGAGTATGTATTTGTCGGCGATTTCGAGAACTGCCCCGTGAGAGGTACTCTTTTCCTGTTTTGACCTACTCTGCAATTTCATGGCTTTGAATACGAATTTCATGGCTATATCAAGTTCAATGTGTCACCAGCTCTTCGGTTTTCTTGATATGGTGCTCTTTTCTTGCTAGCTTGATTGTTCTTATTGTGTTTTATCAATTTGTTTAAGTACCTCTATCGGTTCATCAAATTGCAAATGTGAAATTTGGTTGTACAATCACAGGATTTGGATGATTGGTTCGTGTTTTAGGTGTTCATTTCAGGAATCACTGGTGTAATCGGCGTCTAGGTTTTATGTTACACTGAATTTGAGCTTAGAAATTAATGGAGCTGATTGGAATGATGGGGAATTTCAGAAGGTGAAAATGGGGGATGAATTGTAGATAAAAGTGCAACTTTTTCCTTAATATGCAAGAATTGCCAGAAATTAGTATTCTATGCACTTGACTAATCTTGAAATCTAGGCAGTACAAGTTTTTTCACTTCATCGAAACGCACACTGCATATATTTTGAGATTAGATATTCTGTTTTGTTTCGTTAATTAGTTTTGTGTGTTATTTCGTTCAAAGTTATTTAGACGACTGAAAGTATTGGCGTAGATTTCAGGTACTAGTAAAGTTAACAGAGATAGAATGGAGAGAAGATCTTCAATGGGGGGCGGGACAAGGAAAAAGCTTGCAGATATAAGCAACTTGCCACAAGAAACTGAACCGCTGAGCCAAATTGAAAACTTGAAGTCCTCTTCACTCGCAACAAATTTGCACATTGAGCAGCTCCACAAGGTACATTTCTAGCTATTCCAATGTAGGGTCGGTGCACAACTTAATGTATTTGTTTCTTGTCAACGTTATCTATTGAGGCTAAGAATTGTGTCATAAATATGTGATCCAGGAAAATACTATGCTGATGAAAGCACTCGCTGACAGAAAGTATCCATTATGTCATTTCTGGCCTCCCTCTCTTCATTTTTCTGTTTTTTGCTATTTACATTCTGTGTTTGTATATCCCCTTAACCTTGGTTGAAAGTAAAATCATTGAACTGAGTGGAACTGAGCTACAGAAGTTGAGAATCAGTGTGCAGAAACTGCAACTCCAGAATCAACAACTTGCCCAAGCAAACAGTCAGATGTTGGCGGTATTTTTCCATGTTCTCAATTTTCTCATTTTTCAACATAATCAGGGTTCTAGTTACTTTATATAGGCTTTTTCATTGTAATACTACAAATTTTCCTGATATCGATTTAATATTTGAATGTTTCAGGAACTTAATTTAGGTAAAGATAAGGTAAACTACAATGACTATCTGCGTTTCTGAAAGTGAATACTGTTTAATATATATGGAGTGAAGTTTCTTTGAACCAACATTTTGTTTCATTCTCTTGCCAGCGAAAGGTACTTGATCATGAGCTTGGCTGTAAAAATGGTCTTCTTCATGCGATAAAATTAGAACTGGAGGTCAGTTTAACCTATTACTCTTTTCAATATATTGCATTGTAGTTGGGGTATCCATTATTCAAATAGAGTTTACTGTACACTTATAAACCACCCCTTTACAGGCGAAAACTAATTTGTTCATGTCCTGAGTTACTAGAAATGAAGTATCTAACCTTGATGGTTCTTATTCCTGGTCGTTTTTCAATTTTTTTGTTTAATTTTTCATTCCTATGTTGTTGGCACTATTCTTAACCAGCCTAAGGTAAAAATGGTGAGGTGTGATGAGGTAATGGAGTCCTTTCGAGCAAATAAGGGAGACAATAAACCATGTACCACCAACAAGAGGCGCCAATCAAGAAAGCCATGTAAATGTAAAATGTAAAACATAAACTATTTAATTTTCTTTTGAACCTCCTCTTCGTTGCCATTAGAGTCATGTCTCATATAATCTGCATGCAGCTTTGGTTGCTTCCACTTCAAAGCCAGTTGAAAGGAAAATGAAGGTTGATAATGAGATTGAGAGGTTTGTTTGTGCATTATGTGACAACTTTTGAATAAAAATTTCTTTGCAAGCCTCCACAAGTTGATTGAAACAGGAGAAACATGCATGTGGTGCATATTTTTTTGTCAGGCATTCTTTGAGAAGATCTAAAAGGTTTATATCTGAAGAACCAGATCAACCTGAAGCATTGTCTGAAGAACCAGAGACATCTGAAGCTGTCTCTAAGGACTCAGAACTAGATTTGGCCTCAACTACTTTAGAACCACTTAGAGCTTTAGAGAACAAGAGGTCCGCCAGTGCATCTTTGTAGCTTTTGGAAGTTGATTCTATGAGATTTTTTGCTTGTTTTGATAGATAATGCAAAGAAGCAGGGTAAACTGACATATTTTCCTTAACAGGCCATGTTTGAGAAGGCAATCAGATGAGGCGGAATCTACTGAACACTTGATTGAAATATATGATGGCAAGGCAACCGAAGCTGCAATAAAGGCCGACCATAAGAGGTTTGTCTGGATTCTCTAGTAATTAATCCATGTTAGATGTGTGGGTGGCATTTTATATCCAGTTTTTCCATAATTCATTTAGAGAAACAGAGGAAAGTAAAAATAGGCACCATATTTTATGTATTAGGTCCTCATTAAGAAGGCAGTCTATGAGGTTCAAATCTGAAGAACCAGTAGCCATTGAATCTGCATCTGAAGAAATTGAACCACCTCTCGTCACAAGCCACACAACTGATGTCGAACTTCTTGAATCTGAACAGGACAAGAGGTCTGTTCATGTTTGTTTCATATTACTTTGGCAGCTGATGTAATATTAAATCGTTTACGTTTTTTGTATTATGTTCTCTTAGCAGCCATTGCATGAAAAAGGAGTCAGCAAGGGCTAAATCTGTAAAGTGCGAACCTACCGAGGACTTATTTGAGATGGACAGTACCAGATTTCCGGTGGGTCCTCTTTCTGATGACCCGGAGCGCAAAAGCCTTCCCACATCATCAGTAAAAGAGGAAGATGGAGAAAGAAACAGCCTTGATAGAGGTAAAGTCCCGGAACATGCAAGATTATCCATGGGAAGGCCCTTGCGACAAGCTGCTGTAAAGGTTCAATCGTACAAGGAACTCACTCTCAAAGTAAAAATGCGCAGACCCGAGTGAGTGATGTTTATTTTCAATTCACCTGCATAATTTTGTCAGGACAGAAGCAGAAACCTATTGATCATGCTAGTGTATTGTTAGTTGTATAACTATAACCTGTAAACCTGGGTGGAGTTCATCATCACTCAAAGTTCAGTAAATATGATCAAAATCTTGATCTCATTACTGATCATTACATAGATGGTGGATTAGGATTGTGACATTGAACCATATTAAACTTATGATCACCTCCTACCTTTAGGTCTGTTGGTGATTTTCCCTTTTTACTTAATTTTACACATTGTTATTGCTTTCTCCTCCCTTTTTACTTGGCCATTGGAATTGTATTTTCATCTCATGCTGCAAGAAAGTGAAGTTTCAGTACTGCACATGAAAGGTGAAAGAGAAAGTGGAGTCACACACACACACACACTCATCACTCTCCCACATGCATCATATACTATGAATTAAAGGTCACGAAGAGATTTGACACATTTCTCATCATATCATATGCATCAATTATTTAAAAACGCGTTCCTGCACGAATTTGATTTAATTATTAGTCTGTTATTTTGTGACAGTTGCTTCAGGAATGCTATATTTTCTTCATTGGTCATTTTTGAGTGGGTAATGTTTTGTTTGCATGAGCTTGGCGGGCCCAATTTATAGGTGAAAACAGTTGATGGGCCCACACGCATGTATTGGACAATTTGTCTTGTCAATTATTTTTTTTCTTATGGAAAGATAATAATAATAAATAAAAAAGACAAGACAACCTTAGCTGCTAGGCAGAGTTTGGTCTCGCAATGGTGTTCCCATGGCCATGGCCATGTACATGTCCGTCTTTTTGGTGAGAACACCCAACATTAGGCGCTCCCTTCTCTGACCTGCTCTGCTTCTAATGTTTCTTTCTAATTCCATGTACGTATTTATTTCAATTCTAGTGAGGAGTGTAAACGAGCCGAATCGAATTTCATTTTGGCATGACTCGATTCGGCTTGTGAATAAAGTGTTGACTCGAGCTCGGCTTGGGCTCGAACCAGCTTATGCAACTAAGCTTGAATTGGACTCGAAGTAAAATATACAAGCTCAAACTCGAACTCAACTCGGCTCAATTCGCTTAAATTTCATTACAAATATTCATTAAAAATTAAATAAATAATTCATTAAATAATAAATGAGATCGCTCGAGATTGGCTCGACTTGATTCGGCTAGCCTAATTATATTATAAATATTTATTAATTTTTTTAAAAATATGTTTATATAAATATATAATTAATTAAATATTAAACAAGTTGACTCGCGAGTCTTAAAAGATTAGGCCCGAGCTCGGCTCGTTTATTAAACGAGCCTAATCGTGAGCTCAAATTCGACTCGAGCTCGATTATAGCGAGCTCGAACCGAATATTTAACGAGCCGAGCTCGAGCGGCTCGTTTACAACCCTAATTCTAGTTTTTATTTGCATTGCACGAGTACATAACAATTTGATAATTTATCAACATATTATTTAGAGATATATTAAAAACTGAAAAATATAGATAATTATATTTCAATTATACGTCATTTTTTCACTTAACTATGCCCAACTTGAAAAGTACAAAATGTCATTTGACTAAAAATTTAATTTAAAATTAACTTTTTGATACTCAAGAGCATTTATTTCTTTACACTTTCACCACTTAACGAATGAGAATTTATAAAATTTTGAGTTCAGCTGAATGACCCAATTTTTTTCAAAAAGATAAAATTACTTAAATTTTAGTTAAGTGTAGTTAAGTAAAAATATCGTATAATTTGAGATAGTTATATATATTCTTCTTTATTATAAATGATGTTATCCATGTGTTATTAGTTGTTTGTATTTTGAGTATTAAATTAATTTTTGAAATTGATTGGTACAAATTAATTGAATTAGTACAATATACTGTATTGTGGTGGAGATACTATTTAATTGATGTAAGTTCCACCTCTAAGAGTCAAAAAGGAAACCTAAGCATATACTCCCAAAGGAAAAAAAGAGAGAGTTAGATATCAAATATACTCATATTATCTTTAATCATTCCACCAAAATTCTACTTTTTTTTAATTCAACACCAAACTCAACTTTCTTGTCCTTTATAGGGAATTTATTATCAATAAGGCCATTCTTCTCCAACACCCATTTCAATAATGCTTTAACTTTTGGTCTTAGTATATGTTATATATACACAAATTCGACATGACATATGTCTTGTTTTTGTAACAAACTTGTCTTTTCATTTGTGACTTATTTTACCCTAGTTTACTTATGGAGTCAAACTATGCAATTTTCTTGCTTCAAAAATATTTTTGTATTGTTAAATTTTGTTTTATTGGTAGACTAAATTTCTCGTGATTAATTAAAAAGATTAAATTCAATTTCTTATACAATAACTTAAAATTTATTATCATCATTTTTAACTAGGTTTCGTGCATGGATGAGATGTGAGAGTTTGGCACATCATATTAATAATTACAATTACGATTACTTATGTCAATGTCAACTTCACATGCACTACAAATATGTTTCTCATTCGTTTGCTCCAAATTCCCCCTTAAAATAGTCCACTAAATAATTATTTAAGTACTCGGCGTATATTTTTGGACCAAAAGACTGTTGATCGGTTTTAAGATTTTATTCTTTTTGTTAATATATTTTATTATTCCTGATACAAAGGTGCTCAATATATATCACTTTCTATTCAATCTACTTCTTTTTCGTATGATAATTCTTCGTGTGCACAATGTCGAACTAATAAGGGACAAGATCATACATAAAGGCACATAATATGAAGGAAAATTTGTCCACAGCCATTCCTAGTTGAGATTTCACATTGTGAAGGTAGATATGGCATTGTAGGACAAATAAGTACCAAATATTAATGGGATGTTTGGTTTCAACATTTTCTTCTGATTTCACATTTCTCATTGTCATATACAACACAAAATCTAAGCCATATATTGTATAAAAAGATTTTGGCACTTGCAAATCTCTTTTGACCTTTTGTGTCCTTTTTTCTCCAACCTCATGTCCCATGAATGAAGTAGAAGACAAACAAAATAAAAGAAGAGGCAACAAAGCAAAAACCAAACCATACCATACCATAAAAGACCTAACCTTCTCATTCCCTCCATCTCCCTCTCTCCAACCACTCCTCAAACCTCTCTTTGCATCTTCAACAACAATGGAGCTTCAATGCATTCCTCTTGGGTGGCCTCACTTTTGCCAAGAAGAGGTAACTAATGTCATATTATGTCACCAAAAGTTGTGAAGTGGCAGAGACCTGATGTAATAAACATGACGTCGATGTTGGTTTCAATCCACATGCAAACTGTACTGCTGTTTAAATTATTGCTGATAACAAAATGTCGGTTATGTCAATTGGGTTCTTGCCTTTTGGGGTGTTTAAGGTTTTGTGGTCAAATTGTAGGAGATGGAGGAGCTGAGGCACACAGTCATGTACACAACATTGGAGCTAGAGGCCACAATTGTGACAGCAAAAGAGGAGATTGCAAGGAGAGAAGTTGAAATGATACAAATGAGAGATCTATTGAGCAAAGCCATCAAGGAGAGAGATGAGGCTCAATCACAATGCCAAAAGCTAGTCATGGACAACCTCATCCTCCAACAACAGTTACAACAAAACCACAACCAACAAGTGACCAAGAAGGATCAAGAAGCCACCCCACAATCTGAGGCCTATAGCAGTGAACTAGATGATGACACAAAAGAGAAACAGGCACCATTAATAGAAGAGGTGATGGAATTGGCAGCAAAAAGGGCGTTGCCGGCGAAGGGGAAGCTGTTGCAGGCAGTGATGGAGGCTGGGCCTCTGCTGAAGACACTGCTTCTGGCTGGACCTCTCCCACAATGGCAGCACCCTCCTCCAAAGCTTGACACCATTGAGATCCCACCACTCTCCATTTCTTCTTCTTCCTCCTCTTCTCCATCTCCAACAACACCTCTTGGCCTAAACTGCTTCACCAGGAAGAGAGGCCCACAGCCACTCTGCCATGACTCTGCACCTCCCCCAAACCTCAAGTACCCCAAAATTGTCCTCCATTGAGAAAAAGAGAAGAAACCCAATTACTCATTCTTGAAAACACAAAATGGGTATTCAATTGAGCATGGAATGGGTGGATAGCTAAGTAACTATGATCTGAACTATAGTTTGTACACTACTTTTGTCTTAATCAGATGGGGAGAGGCTAATCATTGTCTAAACACCCAAAATGGGGTTTTGATTTTTCTGCATTAGTATTTTCCAATTCAGAAACCTTTTTGATTTCCTGTTTTTGCCTTTGCTGCCTTTTTGTGTATGTGTGTGTGTGTGTTTTGTGTTGAGGTAGCTAGGAGTAGGAGAGTGATGTTGATGGCATGCAATATATGCTCATGATGAGGCATGAACATGACTTGCAATTATAAAAACCATGCCTCAGTAAAACACACCCATCCCTGCATCATCCATGGTGAGGTAAAGGTTTGCTACTAAAGTTAATATACACATTATCAAGTAATCACTAAATTACCCGTCAGGACTTGTCTGGTTGGTGAAGATGAGTTATGATTTTCTTTAAAATCAGACAAATTTTAGTGGATAACTTGTTTGAAAACACTAATTCAAGTCCTTATCCTAAAGAGGGTTTTGGGTTTTCTTAATTATTTGATGACATGCCATTTTCTTGATGAAACCGCGTACAATTTGAAATCAAGAAACCTAGAGAAAAAGAATTCAAAGTATTGTTGATGAAATCACATGGGAGTGTCATGGTCATGTGGTGAACCACACCACTAGAGAGACAGACAAGTCAATAATAGTCTTTTTGAGCAGCTTAACTAGAGAGGGTCTGGTCTGGTGTGTGTGGCTTTCTTTCAACTTTTGGCAGCCATTGTTGTGCCAATCCACATGCTCATTTCACCAAATAAGGTCCCACTATACTCTCTATACTTGTCTAATACTTGTATTTTTGTAGTTAATAGAGTTTTAGGATTTGATTAAAATGCTTGACTCCTTAAAACTTGGATTTCTATAACGAGTCTCTGTATGAAATTAAAATGTTATTTTATAATTGAATTTGTCTCCTGTCTTTATATTTAATATTTTGTTGTTATTTTATATGTGTGACTGAACTTTTACACGTGAGTCATATGTATATTATGAGCTAGACATTTAGAGTAAGACACACTAGGTTGTACTTAACACAAACCCGATCAAGCGGATTTTAACCCCATGAATGTTTTTTCATAAACATACTTACATGTATTTGATTAGACAAACAAATCAAGCTTATTCATGGGGCAAAGTATTTTGTGGGTAAGTAGAGAATTGGGAGCAGCCCACTAGGACTGGTTATAGGCCCAACAGGCTTTTAGGGCTAGAAAATCATGTGTTAATGTCTGAATGAAAAAGTGACCTGAAAATGCAACTCCAACCAGAGAGCCTCCTCATTCCTCAACCCCATCCATCTTTAGTGAAACTATATATGTTTCAATCACCTCTCCATATAGTCCAGAACAGGGTTTAGGGAATGGGTGGTGGAGGCAAGATTAATCAAGCAGCTGGGTCATGATGAACCAAATGCAAAACCCAATGCCACAAGTTTCACATTGAGATAGAATACACAGTTTCTGAGGATGACTTACAACAAAATGCTGATCTTTTGTTTTTGCCAGGTTTGTACTTAAAAGTGTTGGTTAAGGAAGATTGTCTGTACAAGTAAGAGGAATAAAAATGTCAACTGCATTATCTATCCATCCACTTGTCACTTTTGTTTATTTGCTGTTTCTACATCATTCCCCTCATCACAGCTCACCTCAGTAGTGTCACTGCAACAAAGTCTTTTTTAACTACTTGGTTGTCTTGTTCACAGGTTTGCTTCTACTCCAATACCCTTTTATTCCCTTGTTTGGCTGCTGAGAAAATTTATTCACTGGTGGGAATTTTGTATTATTTTTATCAGCCAGGATCATCAACTTAAGACCTCACTTATGTACAAGTAAGCTCCTTCCATCACTTATGTACAAGGAGCAGCTAACCAATAAGTGTGTGATTGAGGAAGAAGAAAATGTCAACTGTATTGATTTCACCTATCCATTTCCAGCTGTGGGTTCCCACTAGTGATGCAATAAGGCCTCTTCCATATTCCTTGCTTCATTCTTTAATTTTGCTCCTTATAAGTTATCACATTATATATGTTTTGCTCACAGGTCAACTCTCAGTTGTGTCTGCAACAAAGTCTTTTGTTACTCCTAGTTGCTGCTGCACCTTATCTGGTTGTAGAGGTATATGCCACTTTGACAGAGTATTTTTTTCTCTGAAAAATATTAGCATCTGCCCCATGATCTCTACTGCATGTGGATATATAGGTTATGTGAATTGCCCTCAAATTTGGGACATTCGTTTTATTTTGGGGGATGGATTGAGTGTATTAAGCAATTCCATTACGACGCATATGTGGCTGAGATATGTAAACTAATGGAGCACAAACAGTGAAGTTTCTTGAGATTAATATATAGTTGGGATTGGGAAGTTGAGTCTGCAGCAATCGACATATTCGTGTTGAGTAGCCGAGAAGTTACTGAATGCTTCTTGTTTCTTTCATGGATGACTTGTGAGGGTACAAATAGAATAAAACTAGCTTGCCTTCATAATTTTCATGAGAAAAGTCTCCTTACATTCTCTGTCATTCTCACCAATCTCATCTAAATTACTTTATAGCGAAATCTATATCGAAAATGGATCAATCATTTTGGAACTTAAAATTAAGCAATTGTTAACTCGTATTTATCGATAAGGAAACAAAGTTGCATATTCTCTACCTCAACAAATGATTATTAATGTTCATACTGTTACACCTTTTATTTATAGACTCTTGTATTTCTGTTGATTTGTGATTTGTGAAAATTTTCTATTGATTCATTCACTGATAGTCTGATTCCTTTCGTACAAATCTCACAAGAGTCGATCTAGTTGGGACTCAAAACTATTTTTTTCCTCTGAACTGACCTTTATTTTTACTTTTAACAAAAATAAGTAACTTGGAACTTCCACCTTCTAAGTTAAGCTTTTAGGTGAATGTCTCTTTAACCTGACTTCTTTGGGTTGGTTTTAGGCTCTTCGTTACGTGCAGCTCACAACTCTCGATTATTTCGATACCCAGAATATGAATCTTTGTTAGTTATATCAGCAATCAATGTATGAGTGCTGGTGTTGCAGTAGCTTGTAACTCAAACATAAATCATTTCTCTTATTATACTTGATATATATATTTATATTTATAATCATAAGATTCTTCTAAATCTGCTGGGCCAAATTAAGGCTCTCTAAGTCAACTCTTCTTGCAACCTAAGCGACCTTGAAATCATATTTTATGATCAATGATGAAGCCAGTGAAGCCTTTTTTATGCTCAAAAGAATCAAGATTATGGTCTGAGTTTTATTCACAATCTTTCTTCTGTTTTGGCACATTCATGCCAAATTGAGGCATTTAAGTTGACATTCACTGTTACATTGCAAGTGAAGTGGCACACTTGGATTTGTACACGTGTCCAAATCCATGCCATCCAATGAAGAGAGAGGCCCAATGATTGATTTGAACATAAACTAGATTAGACAGAGCTTAATCATAAGCAAATGAGTTGTTCAAGTGTAATGTGGATCAACAAACACCACATGACCATCCCATGTCTTAGAAACAAAAACATTTAAACTTGCAAGGCTTACTAAAACTCCAATAACCCAATTACTTTTTCTATTATATAATACTTATAGAGGGAAAATCAAATACAAATCGGGGTAGAAATACAAACGTTTCAAATCGATATAATTTTAGTGTACACTAGTAGAAGCAGATGAACCCGGTCAAAAAATCAATGTGAACTGCTAAAACGTGATGGACCTGGTAGAACTTCGCTGTGCGTGTCGCGTATTGGAACAAATCTCGCTAGATCTTGAACAATCCAACGACTGGTAGAAGCACGTGCAGATCTTCAACCATTGAATGGTTATAAAACATTCGGACGTAGATGCTTCGTTTATACCGAAATGCACCCCTTTACCAATTAAACAATACAAATACAATCATTTAACTGTTAACATATCTTACACAATAAGATAGAAGATAAATACATTATTTTTGTTGGGTCATTAAAGACTTTTAGTGGGTGATAATTTGATTATGAAATCACAATGATGGTATAGAATCTTGTGAGGGAGTGGATGATTGGAAAAAGAGAACACAAGAAACCCATGAAATGAAATGCAGAGCATGAAGAGTATGTAAATATGTATGCACTTGCACTTGCACATGTGAGAGAGAAGAAGACAATGGAAGGGCCTCACCACCGCACATTCCGTGCCTTCCACCCTTTCCACTCTCCTTCACACCCACCACAATACAAGTCACAATTCTACATCTTAACATTGCTACTTCTTCTATAATAAATTTAATCTCTTCTTCATAATTTAATTTTGACCTACGTTACGAGAACAAATATGTACGTAAAATCTCAAAATAAGTTGATCGTGAAAAAGAGCGGGCGGACAGAAAGAAAGCTGGTCAGACCATTCAGAACTCATATATTCAGGACATTTTGAACTTTTTACAAATGTTAAATCTTAAGAAATTTACCTTTTGCGGTACATGTGAAAAATATTTTTGAACTGGGTATAATAAAGTCATAAACGGCCAACCTTCGGTATGATGAAACATAATTGTCTTTACATTTAAACTTTTTATCGTTATAAGAGTAGAGATGCACATAAATCTGTTCTCGAAATAGAGTGTCGTAAAAAAGAACGGACGGACATGAAGAAAAGCACAAAGAGGGATAACATAGTTGTAGTTTACTTGTTTTGTCACGTGATTAAATATGGGAAAAGAGTGGAGAGTGTGCGTTGGCAAAGTGTGAGAAAGGGAGTGTGAAACGGAGTAAACACACCAACAACAACAACACTCTCTCTATGGCCCCTTGGTTTTTTTTGTGCTTACCTATTTTCAGTTACCCTTTGTTTTATATACTTTGTGCTCCGTTGGAGGGACTCAAAAAACCACTCATTACTAACATAAATAACCATAACCCCATATTTGGTAGCTAATCGATAATTGGTCTTTTCTTTGCTCTCCTCTCCTCCGGTGGACGATGGATGCTCCCGAAGAAGCGATCGGCCTCGCCCACCCCGTCAACAAGGGCAAGAGGACGAAGCGCCTCCGCCCCCGAGAAGATGAAGATGGAGTCTCTGGCAATGTGACGGAGGAGGAGGACACGGCCAATTGCTTGATTCTGTTGGCTCAGGGCCATTTCTCCTCCGACCCTCCTCCCCCGCCGCCGCCCAAGTACTCGAGCCGGAGGTACCTTGACGGCGACGAGGTCGGGGTTTACGTGTACCAGTGCAGGACCTGCGACAAGACCTTCCCTTCTTTCCAGGCCCTGGGAGGCCACAGGGCCAGCCACAAGAAACCCAAATCAGAGGATCACAACGACGAGGGACAGTTCTTGATGATCAAGAACCAGAGCATCAATTCGTCTCTGTCTATGCAATTGAGTAACAACAGAGGAGGAGGAGGAGGAGGATCGTACAATAAGCCTAACAAGGTTCATGAATGCTCCATCTGTGGAGCAGAGTTCGCGTCGGGGCAGGCATTGGGAGGGCACATGAGGCGCCACCGAGGACCTGTCATTGCCGATCATCACAATCAAGAACGGCAACACGTTAACAAGAAGCAGAGAAATGTGGTGTCGCTGGATTTGGATCTCAACCTCCCCGCGCCTGAAGATCACGACGTCGCCAGAGAATCGTCTGAGTTCGTGTTTGGCTCGAATCAGCAGAACCAGCCTCCTCCTCCTCCTCTTGTTCTCTCTGCGCCTGCTTTGGTGGATTGTCATTACTGATCATCTTCTTGGAACATCATCATTAAGGTTCCTAATTCTTTTTCCTATTGATTGCTAGTTTTGATTAGTCTCTGTTAACAAGAAGAGACCAATTTGATGTGAATTACAAGCACAACCCCCCAAAATGTTGGGCATACCTATACAATTGCAACATCTCATTGTATTCATTCTTTCACCCCCAATTCAAAATTTATATACAAATTCTTCTGGATTCTCTTGAGTTCATGTCTCTGTGAATTGGGATATTATTGCTTCATTCACATATAAGCCTATTGCACACACATCAACATTTCCACATTAAAAGATGAGTATTTGGGCAAGTGTAAATTCCTAGTTAGGACCAAATCAGCATGATTAGTTAGCTGTTGATTAGGCATAATCATCCAAGAAATGTGAGGCTGTCACTGGCTGTTTCTGTATGTGAACTTGTGCTTTAGCAAGTAAGTGAGAGCTCAAATTTTTGTGCCACCTGTTGCCTTTTGCACAATTAAAATGTGTTCCCAGATGTTATTATAAAAAAAAACTACAAAATAAACTCTTTAACAGATGGAATAGACAAATCTCTACTCTATAAACTTATTAGGAAGTTGAAATTTATAAGAAATAGCTTTCTGATCTCTACTTTTAACTGTTGTGTTTTTGGTTTTGTTTTTTGTTAGAATACATGTAAATCAAAAGGAGGAAACGAAAAAGAAACTATCTGGAAACAAAGAGTAACTCAATAGTCAATGTAATAAATGAAGACAAAAATTGAATTAATTTGTATTAAATAAACAATTAGAATATTATTAAATATTACAAGAATTAAGGCAAATTCCCAATCAATCCTTAAACATGATGAAGTCAAGGTTACATGCTTTCTCCATTGTCACTGAGACACTTCTGTTATGTTTTTTTCTTGATTTTTCCTCCTGCAATATAGAAAATAAAAATACATTATAAGCTTGTGTTTTTGTAATAATAATAATAGTTAAGAAGAAAGATCTGAGCTTGTAACTAAACCTTGAAGTCTCTTCTTTAATGTGCACATTAGTTCAATCCAAACGATGATTAGTTAAAGACACATTGCAAGAAGACAGATCGTGATGATGTGAAACCTGAAGCATGCCACAAAAAGAACCAAATTAATTTACTAAACCAAGAATCAAATTTCCTCTTTCATGGGTGTTTTGGATTGTTTTTCAAATTTCCTGACTGTTTTGGATCGTTTTTCAGGATCTGACTCTCCTATCTTTCCAATAACATTGCAAATTGCTTATAAAAAAATCACTCACCATGTCGTGTGAGGAGATTGTGCGCTAGACTTCCCCGGAGGTGGGGCAGCAGGCTGTGGCGGTGGTGGAGGAGGCGACGGGGGAGCATATTTTCCTAAGGACCAAACTCAACGCATAAGAAACCAAAAATAAAACATTGTATCAAACATTTGACAAGAAAAATGAAGTGACCGATGTGACACAAATCAATTACCACATAGGAGAAGATTGTTCGGTGGATTTCTCTCCTTAGCAGGATTTGGATCTTCATCGTACACTCTCACATATAGCTCCTCTCCTAAATACCAATTCTTCAATACTTGCGACCTTAAATTCCACATTCCCGGATTGTCTAAATACGCGTAAACCGCGGTCCATCCTCCTGGATACACCTACCAAGAAGAAAACATGTACTAACTCGTTATTTATGTGACTGCATCGAAATTTTCGACTAAAATCTTAAACGGATAACCAGTTTCTTAAAAAAATTTCATGTGCTGATCGGGCAGATAGAAAATCCGGGGTCTAACCTGAACGGTGGATCGCGCAACGGGGTCAACAACATTGTAAGAGTCCCTCTCGAGAGGTGTCCACTTTCCGAATCCATAGCCAACGACGAAGAATGCGAAACCATCTAAATGCCAAGAGTCCAAGACCTTTAAATCGTTCTCGAACACGAACTCTACGAAGCCCTTATGGATGGTGCTGGCGACAAAAACGCCGCGAACGGCTTGGGGATTGGAGGTGTTGGTGGAGAACTGGTCGAGCTGGAAGACGCCCGTCCCGTTGGAGTAGTAGTCGGCGAGCTTGAGGGGGGTGTCCGGGGTCGAGTAGGACACATTGTTGACTGTGTAGTAAGGATTGCCGTCGATCAGGGCTCGTGATCCTTGGAATATAAATGTTTGGTTCGGTGTCACGTTTGAGACGTTGAAGGACCCTTGTGGGTTTGGCCTAGCAGCACCAGCCGTCAAGTTCCATCTACATAACATAAACAAAACAAAGTTTACAGCGCCTTTTTGTCATTAACAAAATACACAACACCCTCTTTTACCTTACAGACTTGGCCTGATTCATGGAGAATTGCAGGTCATAGGGGTCAGGACCAATCGGGAGAGGTCCATTTGCAGGTTTTGTTGAGTTCTGGTAATGTAACACGGCCACGCCCGCGAGGCTGCTCGAGTTCGCCGGAGGGTACATTTTGGGGGTGGCTACTATGTAGTAGTCACCTACTTGTTGATCGGCAGTGACCAAAACGGAATAGGATTGGCCTACATGAACGTCTAGGGAGTCCAACGTCATCTGATGCGTATAAGACCCTTCCGATTCAACCAAAAGCATTTGGTGATTCTGTATCCTCAGGTTGAAGCTCCACAGTGTCCCCACGTTCGATATTCTTAGCCAATACGTCTTCCCTGCACGCGTAACATTTTATAATGGTGAGAGTCTCGTGCAGTTGATAGATACAGTGAAACCCATATCAAATACAATTTACCTGGCAAGACGGTGAAAGACTCGTAGGGCTTGTCTATTTGGCCCTGGTAAGGAACCTTGCCATTGATCAGAATGTGGTCCGGCGTATTTCTATAGGCAACATGTTTAATGCTCAATGCGGACCTAACATTCTATATACAAAAAAAAGGTAACGTTACACGTGAAGAAAATAATGAGTCAGTGATTTTTTTAGCGATATGTTACATTACCTTGTAACTTTTTGAGTACCAATCCCCGACAAGGAGGTCGAACTGGGCCTCGGGCGTGGGGAAGGGTGTCGGGACGATAGTAGGATGGTTATTGACCCGAATGGATCCGAACCCTCCACCAGCTTTCTGGAAGTTGAGGGATGGGAAGTAGAAGAATGTTCCAATTTGGTCCTTCATGTTGAACCTGTAAGTCCAGCTCTGACCTGGCAATATGGGACAGTTTGTGCCTGATACACCATCTTGCCATGAGTTCAGCCTCTGCTGTATCCCATTCCTGAACCCACAATATTCCTTAAACTCATCAAAAACCAAAATTGTCTGTCAAATAAAACATCATGCGACGGATCGAATCTCACCATGTAAATAGCAATGGCTCGTCCATGTTGTTGACCACATTGACATGGATCACATCATCGGTTGAACAGTTTATGAGCGGTCCAGGGAAATTCCCATTTATGGTAATAACCTGTCAAATCACAAAACGCACAGATCAGATTGAGATGATGCGCTACACACGTAGTATGAAACTTTGACCCGTAAAGTACGTTTGATCTACCTAAAAGCTCAAATTATTAAGTGTATATACCGGTTGGTTAGAGTTGACGGGTTTGATCCTATTGTCGATTTCAACATTCCATTGAAGAAAAATCTCCTCCCCGGAGACTATTTCGACGAGCAACATTGTGCACACTAGAAGCCATGGTTGGGCCATCGGACCTGCGAAAAATGTGCTAATCTTCTCCTCCATATTGATGTGTGTCTCTTATGAGCTAAAAAAATGCAATAAAATACAAAACAGAAGAAAACAAGAAAGAGGACGGTGAAGCTTACAAAGAGTGTAGTGTAAAGACAAATAGAGAGCTAGGCAATAAGTGACGAGGTTGTTTTTGGTTCCGGCAATATAATTATTCTCCACAACACTATGTCAATGTGTGCTTCGATGGTTCTAATAAGTGTTTTGACAATTTTCCAGAGATTGTTGGGCTGTGAGTGATGTTGATTGTTCTTGGCCAGGTGGGTTCATTTTTGGATTTGAGTATTGTAAAGGTTAAGTATATATTAGGGTGAGTTTTGGGATTTGAATATTCAAATGAATAGGAGATAAAAGTGAAGAGAGCTATCCAAAGCTCTAACGGGCAAATAGGATTGGTGATTAATCTAAAATGACGAGTCACAAAAAAAAATAATAGGACGAAAAACAGAAACTAATATTTGAGAAATAAAATTCTACCAACTCAATCTTTTCATTCAACGAGAGTGAACTTTAAACATCATTTGTTTGAAGTGACTAGTGTATAACATTTAGGGGTTGGGAACTAGACCGAACCTGAACTTCCGGTATCTCAACTGTTGAAAATATACCTAAAATTGTCAGTATTCTAAAAACGTTAAGTGTTAGTCGGGTTAAGAGGAATTTGTAAGGATTAATTGAGGATTAATCGACGATTAATCAAAAAATAGATTGGATTGAAAAATTAATTAGAAATAATTAATTAGACAAGTCGATGATTTTTAGAACACCAGGAACACTGCTATTTGAGAAAACTGTTTGGCTCTAACCGCGACTCTCTAGTTTGGTTCCCAATTTTATTCGAATGAAACCGATTATTTTTTTACTTTTAATTTATGCTTGATTTATAAGACGAATTTCAGGACTTGAACTTGATTTATAACCAAAAACATTAAATTTGTAGTTATAAAAAATACTAACGAATGTATAATGTCAAAATTTAATTATTACAACACAACTAAAATATAAAATCTGCAAACGAAATAACAATAAAAGACGATAACATATGTGAGTGAACGAGAGGTTGACACATGACGACACCAACTAACTCGATTTTTAACGGTTAATCAACAGTTTTGAATTTTAAGAACCGAAATTAAATGATTCTCCTAAATTTAAAACCAAAACCGGATAATTAACCACGGTTCCAAATTTTAATTCTAAACTTAATTTGGTTCTCGATTTGGAATCGGTTGTGGGTCCAAAATGCCCCCTCAAGAGGGGTATTTCCGTAAGTTCAATCTCCTGACCCATCAGTTCTGTTTCGACTATCGACTCCACAGAGTTGAGAAGCAAGTGACAGAGAAAATGCTAGGGCTCACTTCTCTGTTACAGCTCCATCAACCACTCCTCACAGTCCCAATTCCTCCATCGTTTTCAAAATTCCCACTTCACAGTACCTGCTTCCTCTCTTCTCCACTCTTCAGCTCCAAAACCCAGAAAGGCCCCAAAACATTGGAGGTGGGTTTTGCTTCTAATGGCGATAACAATCCGACCCCAGATTCGGACAAC